>PVKA01002606.1:0-60400 GCA_004027165.1 Ctenomys sociabilis
CTATCCTACCCCACCCTACCTCTATCCCTACCCTGTCCTGTCCCAACCTGAGAGAGGGACTCAGGTTGCTAAATTACCCAGTCTGGGCTTGAACTTTAGATACTCCTGTCTCAGCTTTTCAGAGTGTGAGGTTTATAGGCGTATACCACCATACCTAGCTGCTAAGGTATATTTCAGAATATATATATTTGGGTAGGATTTGTGATAAATTTATGCTGTGTCAGTAAACTTTAAGTTTCTTATGCTTGGGGCTCATTGAGATTTTTCACCTTGTAGGAGTACAGTTTTTATTAAATTTTGGAAATGTTTGCCCATTATTTCTTCAAATATTTTTCCTGCCTCCCCTTCCTGTGGTCCAACAATTACACACATATGAGACATCTTAAAGTTGTTCCAAAGCTCACTGACTCTATGTTCATTAAAAAAATGCCTAGGGCTGGCCAAATATCTCAGCAGATTAAAGTGCCTGCAAGCAGGCACAGGGGCCTGACACAGGGGTTCAATCTCTAGGCCTGACATGCTAGCCCTGCCCCCTGGGCACGCTGAGAGGGTGATTGAGACTGGGCATGGTGGCACACACCTGCAATCCCAGCTCTTGGAAGGCTGTAAATAGGCAGATCACTACGAGTCAGATCTAGTAGTGAGACCCTGAACACCCTGTAGACCCTCCCCTAAAATACAAAAAAATCCCTACATTTAATTTTGGGTAGTTTCAGTAACATCCAGTTGTCTGATCTTTTCTTCTACAATGCTTATTCTGCCATATCCTACCCAAATATTACAACTTTCATATTTAGAATTTTATTTGGACCTTTTTCTGTTATCCATGTCGCCTTGACTTCTGAACATACATATTCGAGCTATAACAAGTGTGTTAATACTCTTGTCTGCCAGTTTTAACATCTGTTTGGGGAGTCAGTTTCAACTGATTTTTCTTCTCATTAGTATATTTTCCTGATCCTTTGTTGGTCTTATAATTTTTATTTAGATGCCAGACACCATACCACAGTCTACATTTTTTTGTATCCTGAATATTTTTGTAGACCTACAAATATTCTTGGGCATTTTTCTGGGACACAGTGGAGCTATTTGGAAATAGCAGTACCTTTTCGGGTCTTGCTTTTAAGATGTGTAAGACAGGTGGGCACCAACCATATGTAAAAATAACAGTCACTGAGGTGCCCCAGTCAGTGGGCTCACCAAGGCTAGCATGGAGGTGAGAAAGGGATGTTCCTATGGCTGCTTGAAACTCCTGGAAACAATGTGAATGTGAAGTACTCCCTCCTCTCAATAGTTATCACAGAGGGCCTCCCTACATGTTCCAGGGGACCCTAAGAAGAATCCTAGGTCCAGGAGCTTAGACAAGTGTATGTTCCAATCTGGATGAAATGAACCCTTCCCAGGAGTTTTCTGTTAGGGACCCAAGATCCTTGCCTTATAGGACTGCCAGTGTCTAGCCTTGTGGTCTCTGGGCCTGACACAGGCCCTCTTGGGTAGTTTCTCTCTCTCTCTCTCTCTCTCTCTCTCTCTCTCTCTCTCTCTCTCTCTCTCTCTCTCTCTCTCTCTCTCTCTCTCTCACACACACACACACACACACACACACACACACACCCTTGCCCTCTCGCTTCCCCCATGGTAAACAAACAAAAGCTCCTGAAATAATACTAAAATTGACCATTTTATATTACAGTGTTGTACAACAGATCTCCAGAACTTTACCTTCCTCAATTGAAACTGTATACCCATTAAATAACTATGCTTACCTCCCTCCCTTCAATCTTATGCTACCACTACGGCTTTATATTCTTATGAATCAGACTACTTATGATACTTCATAAAAGTGGAATCAGGCAATGCTGTAAAAAACAGAGTAAGATTTGTAAGACAGGATGAAAGCATTGTTTGCTCATTAGTTATGCCCCAATATTGAGGTAAGGCACTACAGAGCAGTTAACCCAATATCCCAGGAATTATGAGATTTTTCCATATTCATTAGTGGGACAAGGTTTTATTCCTGGCCTCAAGGAAGCACAAAGTGTTTCTTTCCCTGGCCTCAGGTAGTTTCCTTGTGCACATGCGCCGCTCACTCTTGTTGAATACTTGAGGCAAAGTCGCCTTCAAAGCCTTCACACTTATCTGTACAGGGAAGACTCTGAAGGGTCTGATTGCTGGGCCTCCCAAGTTAGGGATTCTTCTAGGCTTCCCCTGAGTTTTGCTTCCCTGGGCCATAGTGTATAAATTCTCTTAAGGTAGTAAGCTGGGGCAATGTAGGGCTCACTTGGTTCGTCCCTTGTCTCTCCAGGTAACTATCTTTCATTGCCTCATATCCACTGCTTAGAAAACTAGTGTTTCATATGTTTTGTCTTTTTGTTTTTATTGTTTAAATTGTTTCAGGCAGGAGGATAAATCTGGTCCTTGTTATGCCATCTTGGCTAGAAGTTGCTTTTTGATTTTAATTTATTTTGTAAAGATTTTGCTAGCTGGATAGTAAAGATGAAAAAATACTTTCGTTTTCCAACTCAGCCTGCCCTAGGCCCTTTATAGTCCTAAATTGTGCTTGTAAACTAAGTTTTTATTTTATCTCATCTCTCTTGTATTGTACACCACCAGGGTCAGTCAGCTATCACTTTCAACATTTTGCCTGAGATCGCCTTATTTGCCATCTTCCATGCTACCATAGAATATTGTTTTGGAAATTGTTTCAAAACCACATGACCTTCTTGTGGCCAATTGTATCAGTTTCTAGCTCACTTTTCAGCCTATGCTGTTTCTAAACTGGTTTTTCCAGATTATGTCCTAATACCTGGTCCCAAAGCCAGTGAACCAGGGCTGGGAAGGTAGCTCAATAGAATAAGCACTTGCCTGATAAACACAAGGTACTGAGTTTAATCCCTGGTACCAAAACAAAACAAACAACCAAAGCCAGTGACCCATGTCTTGGTCTTTTTAGGACAGCACTCCACTCGTGGATGTCAATTTCCTTATCATGTAGGTTCTGACACATTATGAACTACACTAGTATTTTATACTAATTTTATATTGTGTCTCAGAAGAACATTTATTTACATAGATTTGTATACATCAGCCATTTGGGCAAGATGCAGCCAAGGAAAGTTTTTCTAGCCTCAGGTAATCACAGCTGAACACAGTTCTGGATCTTCAGTTAGTTGATAGGTCTGCTGGGTCTGGTTACTTTATAGCAAGTTCTTTAAGGTTCTTCCACTAGAACACTCAGTTTGTTTAGTCAGAGGTCATTCTAAGCCATCAAAGCCAGTTTTTCCCCCATTGGATCAATTTATATTAAAAGTAGTAATTCTTGTGTTGGGCTTAAATCTACCTATATTACTAATCTGACTTTTCTCTTTGATCAGTTTTCCATTTTATGGTACTGGTTTCTTTTAAAATTATTTTTCCATTTCCCCCCATAAATTGGAAATTATATACCTTTACCATTTTTAAATGTTTTCTCCAGGAGTATAATATGCTATCATAGTCTAATATTAGTCATTGCTTTCTTTCTGCTGCTAGATAATGCAAAGATTTTAGAACACTTTAGCTCCACTTATTCCCTCAATTTATACATCATTATTATTTAATCTTTGTATATTTTAATTCTTATAACAGGTTATTATTTACTGAGATTCTACCCACAAGTTTACTGTTCATTCTTTCAACCATCTCTGACCTTCCACATAGAGTCAGATCAGCATACTCAGAGTAGGAGGTGGCACCGAACAGCCAAGCAATGCCCAGACTCCACGTATCCATTAGAAGCTCTGGATCCAGGGGATGTGTGACAACCCACTCAGGACCCCTCCTGGACACCCTGGAGCTGTTTTTATTTTTCTGCCTTCCAAAAAACACTCCTCACTTATGAGAGGGAGGTAGAGAGAGAGAGAGAGAGCTGACCAGTACTAATTACAAAATGACTACTGCTTCAGGGAGGCCATTATGGATTCTTCAGGAAGTGGGAAAGCATAGTTTCCTCAGGCAGAGGTAGAAGGGATGCTTCTAATGGCAAAGAAGATGTGACTCAGAACCTGCCCATAAATCTTTTTTTCTAATTTTCAGGATGTCCTTCTTCCCAATCAATGATCTTTCACCTCAATAAAAACTTAGGTTTTTTTTTTCTTTGCTACCATAATAGAAGACCACAGATTGAGTAATTAATAAATAGGCATAAATTTGACTCACAGTCCTGGAGGTTAGAAACTCTGAGAGTATGGCCCTGGTATCCAGTGAGGGCCTTTGTGCTGCTTCAAAACATGGCTGAATGCTACAAGCACATGTGATGCAGAGAGGAAAATCAGGCCAAGCTCATTCTTTAATCAATTACCATCCCTCAGTAACAGCTATAACCCATTTAAGGAGGCAGTTCCCTTATGAGCTGATCACCTCTTAACATTGTTATAATAACAATTAAACTTCAATATGAGGTTTGGAGAGGACAGTCAAATCAGAGCAGAAACTCTGTCAGGTTGGGAATTTGTGTTGTCAACCATTTGCAAGATGAGACCTTGGGTTTGGCTTTCAGAAATCCCAGCCTGCTGGCTGTCAGAGATAAGGGTTTCCTTCAGGGTAGTAATAGAAATTTTCCAGTTTCTATAAAGTCTTGAGGTTAGAATTTAAAACTCTGGGCTGACCATTTTACTTCTCCAAATTCTCCAGCAGCCAACTAACTCTAGTATTTTGATTAAAATGTTCTAAAGTAACAAATACTATATTTGGTTTCCTAGAGTCTTGCCTTCTGTGGATACTTGATTAAAAGTGATAACTGAGTAATTGTTTTGCTACTTCATTCCACAGACTGAAAGCATTCTCTTTATCACTGAAAGGAGTGTTATTGGTACTTTTATATCTAATCAAATTAGAAAACTAACTCCAGAACACTCAGGACCAATTTGAAGCACTCACTTCTAAGATTTAGTTGCTCTGGAACCATTCTCAATACCAAATTTCTTATCAGTCAGGGTTCAACCAGAGGCAGAACCAGTAGGAAAAATATATATATTCATACACCTGTAACGACATTTTGGGAGTGCATGTACAATGGTGGTGGTCTCAGTTATTTTACTTGTTGGGACAAAATATCTGACACCCAAAATTAAGGAAGGAAAGGCTTATTTAGCTCACAGTTTGTGGAGCTTTCAGTCTGTACTTGGCTGGTTCCCAGGAAGAGTGGCATATGGCACAGAATGGCAGTTCATGGCAGCAGAAAACAGTGAAGTGCAAAGGGAAGGGCAGCAGCTGCAGCTTCTAGCCAGCCTCTCTCCCCTCCTTGAATTACAAACAAGCTACCCTGGGCTGGGGGTGTAGAACTCACACAGTGTCCATGCCCTTCTCTTGCACAGGATGAGGATATTTACAACTAAAAATATTGGCTCTGTGCTGAGTCAGTTAGTTAGACTTCTAAACTTCTCAAGTTGACACAATGTATCAACGAATACAGTGGTCCTGTAAGATTATGGCTTATGACATTGTAGCTACCATAGTTTGTGTAAGAACACTCTGTGTTCACACAATGATTAAATCATCTAATGATGCATTTATCAGAATGCAGCTGTGATTGTTGTGATATGTCAACTTGACTTGAGTAGGAATTGCCCAGCAGATTAGTAAAGCTTTGAGTGTGTCTGTGGATAACTGGCATGTAGGCCAAAAATTTGGGGTGCCCAACCCCAGTATGGATGACATCAACCAATAAGCATGTATCTAGGGTGGAATGAAAATGGAAAGAAGCAGCAAGTCTTCCCTTTTCTTCTTTGGAGGAGCCCTGGTCTTCTCCATTGCTTTTGGATGTTCATTGCCAGTTCCTTCAGCCTTCCAGTGTAGACAGCTGCCTTTTAACCCAGACCCTTTAGCTTTCTGACACAGACTTGCACCAAACTCTGCAGGGAGTTTCAGGCCTTCAACCTTGAATTGTATCCCTTGGCAGTGTGCAGACAGTCATTTTCATTTTTCTACCCATGATCTTCCAGGTGGCTATTGTAAACTTACCTAGTAAATCTTTTATATTATCATATGTATGTATTATATTAAATCTGTTCCTCTAGTGAACCCTGATACAGTAATACAGTAGTTCTGGTGTTGGCACATGACTATATATACGGAGAGAGAGAGAGAGAGAGAGGTACTGATTGATGGAAGTAAGCAGCCCAGATATCAAAGAGTTTGGCAGAGGATCCAGGAAGGTACAGTAATCGTAAGCCTACTGTTGCTTCTGCCAATAAGGTGACCCAGACCTCAACATCATCTGTGTGTGTACTTCTCTCTTGCCTTCCAGTCTCAAGAATTTCCTCTGTGGCCCACTCTTACCAGAAACATGTAAGAAAGAAAGTTCTGAGAAAGGAAGATCATCCTAGCCAAAGTGACCCATTAATAGGCCATCAAATTCTCCAGTGATTATATATCACTTCAGATGATCATTTTGTTCCTGAATTAGCTTTAGTAAATTCTGTTCTTCCTTAGGAAGTAGTCCATTCGTCTAGTTTTAAAAATTATAGGCATCTTGTGATACTCCATACATGCAATTTTTGTTATATAGCAGTTAACATTTTTATTTCAAGAATTAAAAATAAAAAACTTATTAGCAAAAAGGCATTCACAAAATTCTTGTGAACTTTTTTGTCAGTGTTTTCTGATATATCTATAATTATATTCCTTTTGTAGTCACATATTAATATGGTTATTTTTATATTGCTTTTTAACTTAATAGGATTATGATTAAAGAATATTTTTGTTACTGAATAGTTGGTAGAGATTTGTAGCCAGGTTTTATAAATGCATATTCTCTAAAATTGATTGCAGAATTGTTCGTGTATACATTTATCACAAACACATCTATATACAAACAGTATACAAATACCTACATACCATCAAGTGAACTGAGCTCTCTTATCTTTAATACACCAATTTCTTATCTCCATAATCAATTACTGACTTTCCTTTTTTATTTTTTTTTATTGAAATACAAATGTCAATCAGACAGTTTGATTTTTTCAATTACTGACTTTCTTGTATTTAATATCCCCTTTTAGCAATTCTGTCTAGCAGTTACATCAATTTTGCATTAAAATTTTAAATCTTTGTTATTAGATGTATTTATAATTTTTAGGTCTTCCTGGTAAATTATTGCTTTTCCCATTCAGTAATGATCTTTTGGGGCTGGACATTAGCTTGGTAGTGGGGCACACTCACTTAGGGAGCACATACCCCTGGAGTTCAATCCTTAGCACTGTTGGTGGAAATATAGCAAAGTACAGAAATAATTTTGTTCATGTGTGTGCATGTGTATATGTGCATGTTTTATACTATAAAAGGTTTAACACAGGGAGTACTGAGCTATATCCCCTCCTACCTTATTTTTAATTTTATTTTGAGACAAGTTCTCATTAAATCACTAAATTTCTCAGGCTGGGCTCAAACTTGTGATCTTCCTGCCTCAGCCTCCCAAGTAGCTGGGAACAGAGGTATGCACCACAGTACCTGGTGAGTAATGATATTTTTGGCTCCTAATGACACATTTGCTTTAAAATTTATCCTATCTTGTGTTACTATTGATATGAGTTTCATTAGGCTCTTTTTTCTGCCCCCCCCATGGTTTTCTTTTAATTTTCTGTAAACTCAGTTATATACTTAAAAAAGATACTTACTATATTTTAGCCATTATGTCTGGAGTGTGTAGAAGGGGGATTTCAGATTTGTTTCTAGATCCTAAAGTCTTAAAACTTAAAAAAAATGAAACCTATACTTACCTATAAACAGAAATCTTGCCAGACCGAATTGCTCGGCAACTCCCCGGAACCCCTGACCCCAAGCCCGCTGAGCAAGTGGGAAGTTTTCTGACTCTCCCGGCACCCCTACACGAACCTGGTTCGGTGAGTGTGTGGGAGAGCCTTTGGCTCCCCCTCCCCACATGATCTGCATCACCTGGAGCCCCTGCCCCCAAGACTTCCCAGTGAGCGAGCTGAGACACCCCAGACTGACTTGCCCGGCAACTCACCTGAGCCCCTGCCCCCACCCACAGAGCAAGTGAGAATTTTTCTGAATCTCCAGAGCAAGTGAGAATTTTTCTGAATCTCCCACCACCTGAACCACCTGCTCCCAGCCTGGTAAGTTGTGTGGGAGAGTTTCTGCCCTCCCCAGTGATCCCACCTGAACCACCTGCTCCCAGCCTGGTAAGTTGTGTGGGAGAGTTTCTGCCCTCCCCAGTGATCCCTGGACCAGGGACACAACAGAGGGGAACCACAGGCTCAAAGTTGTACCAGAAGGGCTGCAGCAAAAAGGAACTGAACACAACAACTAGATCCAGGCCAGGCATAACTGGACAATCTCAAACTTAATAGATTGGCACCCAAATCTCATAATGCACTAAGGTCGTAACTGGACCAAAGCTCTAAACCAAAATCAGAGGTCAGTGCTATACAAAATGACAAAGACAAGGAAGAAAAGGCAAGCTCAGGACTCAAGTCCACCAATAAGTGCAGAAGACACTACCTCAGCTGAAATGAAGGAATTAACAGAGGCAGAAGCAAAGAAATAACAGCAGAAAGGTATAGAGGAACTCAGACCAGAATTAATGCCTGAAATAAAAAAAAATTTTTTTTGAATACATAGCATCTGAAGTGATGAATCAAATCCAGAAATGTATGGGGGAAATCCAATGCCAACCCAGAACAAGTGCAGAGAACACTATTCCACTTGAAACGTATGAAGTAACAGCACTGCAAGCAAAGAAACAACAGCAGAATGGTAAAGACGAACACAAAGTAGAAATAATTACTGAAATAATAAAAGAATTCTTTGAAATCATAGAGTCTGAAGTAGACAATCAATTCCAGAAATAGACAGAAGAAATCAAATTTGGAAAAAACTGTACAGTAAAAGAATAAATAGCTACCTCTAAAGAACACACTGATAAAAAGAATAGAGGAAAATAAACATATGATGGATTCCTAGAATGAGCAATACAGAAAAGAAATAGATTGCATGAAGCAGAGTCAAAGAGATATGGAAGAACTTAAAATGCCAATCACCAGTCTATAAAACCATTTGAGTGAAAACAAAGACAGAGTTTCAGATCTTGAAGATGCCAGTGGAGCTAGTGAAAGGTCGAGAAAGGATCAGTTAAAAACAATGAGGATGTAGGCAAAAAATAATCCATCACCTGCAAGATGATGCTAAGATAAACAATGTGAGATTAATTGGTATCAATGAGACTGAAGGAGACAATATAAATGATATAAAAAGAATATGAGCAGACATAATTGCAGAAAACTTCCCAAATATGAGGAAACAATCCAACATTCAAGTAACTGAAGAATACAGAACACCAAATAACTTCAACCCGAGTAAAAACACCAAGACATATAATAGTCAAGATCCTAGAAATCCAACACAAGAATAATATACTGAAAGCTGCTAGAGAAAAGAAGCAGATCACATACAAAGGAAAACCCATCAGAATTACAGCCGACTTCTCTACACAAACCATGAAAGCATGGAGAGCATGGAACAGAGTTCTTCAAGTCCTGTATGAAAACAAATTCCAGTCCAGACTACTATGTGCTGCATAACTCTCTTCCAACTTTGATAGAGAAGTGAAATACTTCCACGACAAAGAAAAACTAAAGAATTTCATCATGACAAAGCCATCCCTACACAGGCTATTGAAAGATGTCCTAGAGAGAGACCACAATGACAAGAATTCCACGAATGAGAATGGAAGGAACCCACTAAACAGGGCAGACAATTCAACACAGGATAAAAAGGAGTAAACAATCAGCAGGCAAATATCATGATGATCATGAGTCAACACATTTCAATTTAACCATCAATGTAAATGGACTAAATTCTCCAATTAAGAAAAATAGACTGGCACAGTGGACTAGGAAACAAAATCCAATATGCTGTATACAAGAAACACACTTAACTTAAAAAGACATTCATAGGCTTAAAGACAAAGGATCGAAAACTACTACATGTGCTAGCACCTCAGAAAAAGGTAGGAGTAGCAATTCTGTTCTCAATCTCAACTTCAAACCAAGAATGATCAAATGACAAAAAGAAGGCTACTGTATATCGTTGAGGGGAAAAATTCAAGAGGAAGAGGTAACACTCATAAATATCTATGCACGAAACACAAGAGCACCCAATTATGTAAGACAAATCTTAATGCACATGAAAAATTTAATATCTAAGACCACAACCTTGACAGGACACCTTAACACCCCCTTATCTCAAAAAGATAGATCAATCAGACAAAAAATTAGCAAGGAAGTAGCAGAACTGAACCAGAGCTTGGAGCAAACGGACCTGGTGGAAATATACAGAGTTCTCCCCAATCACAGCTGAATACACAATTTTTTTCAGCTGCACACAGGTCATTTTCTAAAATAGATCATACACTAGTCCCTAGGTCATGCTTAAGTATATGCAGGAAAACAGAAATTATCCCATGCATGTTATGGGCCCACAGTGCAATGACATGGGAAATTAATGACAAAAGAAAGCAGAAAAACTCTCTAAATTTGTGGAAATTAAACAACACCCTAATGAGCAATCAATGGGTCACAGATGAAATTATACAAGAAATTCAACAATATCTACAATTCAATGAAAATTCAAAAGCAACTTACCACAATACAAGGGATGCAATGAAAGCAGTTCTCAGAGGGAAAAGCAGAGCTATGAACTCACACATTAGGAAAACCCAAAGGGAAGAAATAAACACCCTAATATTACACCTGCAATATCTAGAAAAGGAAGAGCAAACCAAACCGAGCACCAAAAGATGGGAAGAAATCATTAAGATGAGAGCAGAAATTAATTCTATTGAGATGAAGAAAACAGTTCAAAGAATCCACAAATCAAAAAGCTGGCTGTTTGAAACACTGAATAAAGTTGAAAAGCCCCTACCTAACCACACCAAAAAGAGGAAAGAAAAAATTCAAATACAAGCAGTAAGGAATGAAAAGGGCGAAATCACCACAGACCCAGTGGAAATTCACAAGATTATCAATAGTTACTTTGATAATCTTTACTCTCACAGAATAGAAGACACAGAAGAAATGGACAGATTCCTCAAAATGTACAAATTAACAAAACTGAATCAAGAAGACATAACAACTCTCAATAAGCCAATAACAGCCAACAAAATATGAAATGTAATAAAAAGCCTGATGACAAAGAAAAGTCCAGGTCCTGATGGATTCACAGCTAAATCTATAAGAAATTTATAGATGATATAATACCTACACTCCTGAAATTCTTCAATGAAATTGAAAAGGAAGCAGTCCTCTCAAAATCCGTTCTGAAGGCAAGTATTATACTGATTCCAAAACCAGGGAAAGACACAACGAAAAAAGAGAACTACAGGCCATTCTCCCTCATGAACATAGATGCAAAAATCCTCAGTAAAATTCTAGCAAACAGAATACAGTAAATCATCAAGATCATACACCATGACTAAGTAGGATTCATCTCAGGGATGCAAGGATGGTTCAATATTCAAAAATCTATAAATGTATACGCTATATTAATACACTGAAATCTAAACACCACATGATCATCTTAATTGATGCAGAAGAAGCTTTTGACAGATTCCAACACTCATTCATGTTCAAAACCCTACAGAAGATTGGAATAGAAGGCCTTTACCTCAATTTGATAAAAGCCATCTATGACAACCCAACAGCTAATATTCCAAATGGGGAAAAAACTGAAATCTTTTACTCTTAAATCAGGTACAAGACAAGGATGTCCACTATCCCCCACTCCTGCTCAATACACTTTTTGAATCATTAGCAACAGCCATTAGAAAAGAGGGAGAAATAAAAGGAAGAAGAATATGTAAAAAAAGAAGTTAAATTATCACTATTTGCAGATGATATGATACTTTACTTAGAAGAACCAAAGAACTCCACCAAGAAAATATTAAAATTGATACAGAAATTCAGTAGCATAGCAGGATACAAAGTCAATACACAGAAGTCAAGAGCATTCCTCTACACAGATAAAAAACACACTGAGAGGGAAACTATAGAAACAATAACTTTTACAATAGCACACCAGAAAATGAAATAGCTTGGAATTTACTTAACCAAGGAAGTCAAAGATCTCTTCACAGAAAATTACAAGACGCTAAGAAAACAGATAATAGAGGATTTCAGAAAATGGAAAGATATTCCATGATCCTGGATAGGAAGAACCAACATCATGAAGATGGCCATACTTCCAAAATTGTTCTACAGATTTAATGCAATCCCTATCAAACTGCCACCATCATACCTCTCAGACCTAGAGAAATCAATTCTAAAATTTATTTGGAACCAGAAAAGACCTAGAATAGGAAAGCCAACCTTGGCCAACAAAGACAAGGCAGGAGGCATTACAGTTCCTTACTTGAAATTATACTACAAAGCCACTGTGATAAATTCAACATGGTTTTGGCAATGAAATAGACCTGAGGATCAATGGAATAGATTAGAAGACGCAGAGACCTCAGTGAACACACTCAGCCACCTGATCTTCAACAAAAGGGGCCAAACATACTTCCTGGAAGAAAAGTAGCCTCTTTAGCAAATGATGCTGGAAAAACTGGCTTTCTACATGCCAAAAACTAAAACTTGAGCCAGCTCTATCACCATGAATTAAGCTGAAGTCAAAATGGATTAAAGATCTAAACATTAAAACAGAAACACTCAATCTCCTGGAAGAGAAAGTAGGAGGAACCCTTGAAGACACAGGGGTAGGCAAAGATTTCATGAACAAACATGTATTCACAAGGGAAACACTTGAAAGAACTAATAACTGGGGTCAACTTTTCTTGAGAAGTTTCTGCAGCTCAAAAGAAATTGTCAACAAAGTTAAAAGGCAAGCCACAAATTTTGAAAAAAATCCTAATAAGCACTCAGACAGAGGTCTGCTCTCTAGAATATATAAAGAACTAAAATATATTAGGTCCCTCAAATTTAAAGACCCAATCTAGAAATGGGTATCTCAGATGAATACACACTTCTCAGAGGATGAAATTAAAGAAGTGAATAAATAAATGAAAAAATGCTCCACATCACTAGCCATCCATGAAATGCAAGTTAAAACAACACTGAGATACCATCTCACTGCAGAAAGAATGGCTATCATAACAAAATCAACCAACAACAAATGTTGGAGAGGATGTGGGGAAGAGGGAACACTTCTCCATTGCTGGTGGCTATGTAGACTGGTGAAACCATTATGGAGATCACTGTGGAGACTACTCACAAAAGTAGGACTGGAAATCCCATTCAAGCCAGCTATCCCCCTACTGGGAATTTTCCCGGATGAACTGAAAACATCATATCATAGTGATATTAGTATACCTATGTTTATAGCCACACAATTTGTGATAGCCAAATCTTGGAAACAGCCAAGATGCCCATCATATGAGGAATGGTTGAAAAAGGTGTGATATTTCTGTACAATGGAATATTATTCAGCTATAAAGAATGATATACTTGAAGCATTTATATTGAAGTGGATGCCACTTGAACACATAAGTGAAATAAATCAGACACACATGTGCAAACATCATATAGTCTCCCTAGTATAAGAAATCAAAAGAAGAAATACAAATAGAAATGTATAACAACATCTAAAAAGAATTTAGTCATATAGTTAGGACAAACTGAACTGCATATGTTCCAGGGTACTAATCAGATTTTCCTCTGGATGGTTAACAATGTAAGCTCACAGAACAAAAATTGGAGAAATGGAAGGGCTGTAAGGTCAGCCAACATTTTGGCCCTAGCCTTTCAAGTCAGTGAAGACTCAGGACATAGGAGAACCTGTACTGTAACATCATAAAACTCAGTTATGCCCCAAATTTTCTGATTAAGATTATGGAGCCACAGAGGAATGCAATAGATGATCAATATTGTGCCTGGGGGGAGTCACATGGAGAGAAAACTTCCTATCAGGCTTTCACAGAGAGCAAATTGGTCAAGCAATGGCTGTGACATATGGCTGACAGTTTCAAGGATCTACAGAGTGAGGTACTGGGGTACAGGATAAATTCTGAGGACACTTCACTGACCTCATCAGATAGAAAAGTTACATTTTTTGTTATATAGGTCTTGCTTTATCTCATTCTTAACCATCCAGGTGAAAAGTATAAAAATGAGGTATATAATATAAAACCATAATAATAAGCGGAGCTGTAAATGGCTCTAGTCAACAACTTCTTCAGATAACCCACTATCATTGCAGACTCCTGGACTGTGTTGGATTGTTTTGTTGAGTTCAGGTACCTATAATAATTGAATGACAATGGAATGCCCATCTTTGACAAGACTAAACAAGAAAAGGGGGATACAGAGGAGGAAACATTCTGTGTTTGTGTGGACAGTACAGTTGGCATAAGTACGCAGTGCTTCTGCATAATTCTATGAGAAGCAAGATTTGAATTATTGGTGTTTGGATAGGATATTCTGTTAGCTCCCTGTACTATGAACAACCACTAGGAGGATGACAAAGCAGAAAGTGTTGATTATTGAAACTACTATAATTCAGCTGTAAAAAATAAGATAAGTATTCATCTACAGTCTCTTAATTCATTGATTGGAGACATCTGCTCTAATGGTATTTGTAAGTAGAATATCAAGAATCGCCCTGTTCAACAGAGAACCACTACAAAAACAATATGCAATGTATTGATTATTGAGTCTGTCCTGCTAGTTTGATTTGAAGCTGTCTCATTCGTGTTTATTCTTAAATAAAATTAAAAAGTACTTATGATAGATACACAGCTAGTTTCTCAATATAATGAGAAGAAATATTTGTACTAATAGTGTTTCGACAGTATATCATGTCTGCATCTTGTACTATGAATAACTACTATGAATACAACAATATGCAATATATTAATTATTGTAACTGTCCTACTCACCTGTTTTGAAACTTTCTCATTGCTATTTCTTTCTCAATATAATCAACAAAAAAGAAAAAAAATTATAAGCTTGAAGCATTTATATTAAAGTGGATGCCACTTGAACATATACTCATAAGTGAAATAAACTAGACACACATGTGCAAATATCATGTAGTCTCCCTAGTATAAGAAATCAAAAGAAGAAATACAAATAGAAAGATATAATAACTGAAAAGAATTTAGTCAGATAGTTAGGGTAAACTGAACGGCATATGTCGCAGGGTAATAATCAACTTCTCTTCTGGATGGTTAACAATATAAGTTTTCAGATCAAAAATTGGAGAAATGGAACGTCAGCCAACATTTTGGTCCTAGCTTTTCAAGGTCAATGAAGACTTGGGACATAGGAGAACCTGTGCTGTAACATCATGGAACTCAGTTGTGCCCCATATTTTCTGATCAAGGAGATTATGGAGCCACAGAGGAATGTGATCAATGATCTATAGTGTGCCTAAGGAGAGTCACATGGAGAGAAAACTTTCTCTCAGGCCTTAACAGAGAGCAAACTGGTCAAGCAATGGCCGTAACTCATCCACGAGGCTGACACTGACAAAGGATGTACAGAGAGGTACAGGGTTTTAGGATAAATCCTGAGGGGAGTGGACTGATCACATCAGATATAAAAGTTACATTTTTTTGTTATATATGTCTTCCTTTATCTTGGTCTTATCCATCCAGCAGGAAACTATAAAAATGAGGTATATAAACTAAGGCCATCATAATAGGTCAACTTCTTCAGATAATCCACTATTATTGTGGACTGCTGGATTGTGTTGGACCATTTTGCTGAATTCAAGCACCTATAATAACCAAATGAGAATAGAATACCCATCTTTGACAGGACTAAACAACAAAAAAATTAACTAGTATTAATTATAGGACTCAATGTGAATACACTGACTTTGATTTCTATCACAAAAACAGATTTTTTCATAGTTTCCCATAGCAAACTTATGTGGTTCCCTTCCCTGAAGGCTGTTTCTCCCACTAAATGATTAATGGTTCATGAATCTCATAAAAGGATACCACTTTGAATATGGATGCAGCTTATTTTATTAATAGTTTGCTATTCCTTTTCCCTCAGTCACTTCCAGATGTTGTACTTCACAGTTTTCTCTGGTCCTTTGCTTTCCTCTTAGTATGTTTTTAATCTTCACTTGTCTGCCAGTTTGGTAGTATCTAAAAAATCCATAATACGCTCAAACGAAGTTTCTAACCAGCAAAGTATGAATTCTACTACTGAACCAAATCCTTCCAGCTGATGTTTAACCTTGTCTTATCAAATCAGGTTCTTGAGGGTTTTAAACTATTCAGTTAGCTTGTACCATGCTTAGGGAGTCTACTTTTTGCCTATTATTCTGAATTGAAAGAGTCCTGGAAAGACTTCCATTTGAGTTCAACCTGCGAGGAAACCTTCAATGGCTGCAGGAAGGCTTGGAATCTGATGGGTCAAACTTCTCATACTTATGCACAACATAAAAAGCTTTTAAAAATTCATTAAAGTCAATGCTTCCATCTTTGTTTACGTCCATTATGTTGGCTAGTTTGTCAATCTGAGAATCATCAATTTGAACATTGTAATGAGAACTGAATAGTTTCCACATTTTCTGAAATTCTTCCATGGATATTTTCCCTAAACAAACATTGGAGAAGACAGTGAGTATTCATGTCAACATCTACCTAGGATAGGCATGGGAAAGTCATGTGAATTGAATAGTTCCAATGAGAAGATCATTAACATTCCTAACTATCTAGGCAATGAAGGACATGAAAACGTAAGATCATCAATGTAAGCAACAGCATGCCCCTTTCAACTGCCAAGTTATCCTGGGTTATTCTAAAGCTAGAATAAGTAAATAGTGATGGAATGTGGACTGTGCCACTAAATGTGGTATAAAAATGATAAAAACTGAAACCTAAGGAGGAGCAACTTGGAATGATGCACACAAGAGGACAATATCAAAGCAGAGGGAGACTCTGGGAGTTAGTAAGAGGACTGAAAACAAATAGTGTTGCTTCAATAGGCAATACTTTTCAATTATTGGTTGTGTGTGTGTGTGTGTGTGTGTGTGTGTGTGTGTGTGTGTGTGTATTCAAAGATCTCTGCAGTACGGGGTTATCTGATTTGTGACTCTGTGATGCTGGGTTTTACACCAGAGCTTTGTGGATAGTGGGCAAGCATTCTACCATTGAAGCTGTATCCCCAGCCCAATATATTTCTTAGGTGTGCAAAATAAGTAACAAATAAGTAAGTATGTATTCAAAGTTAAATAAAAATAAATTTCTACAGTTCTTAGTCCCTAAGGTTGAATCAGAACTCCACCATTTTTTTTTAATTTCAGGGTAACTAAGACATTTAAATAGAGGCATTTGTGCTGGTGATTAACTAAAGAGACTGCCCCAGTTGGACCAGTGGCTACACAGGCTTCTATAGAATTCTGTGCTCTTGAGTATAGACTATGTGGTCCATGTAAAATAACAATAACAACTCTCTTAGAGTTTCATAAATTTTGGATGAAAAATAAAGTGGATGAAAAGAGTCCTACATTTGGAGAAACAGACTGAGTTTTGCTTTGTACTACTACTGAGTCAATCTGAGTTCATTTACCTGAGCGATCAGAATCCATGATATTAAATATCATTTGCAGGTCAGTTCGGTATCTGTACAAAGTTTCAATTACAGCAGATTCAGCCTAAAAAAAATTTTCTAAGTGTTAAAATGTATACAATTAATGACACATTAGCTTTAGCAAATGTAACAAACAAAACAATCACTAGCAACTCAAAGTAGGTGATTTAGATAAAAATTGGAGAAGGCAAGCCTTCTACTGGCCCAATGATTTTTAATCAGATGTGTTCCTTAGGGGACCAACATAAATAAGGCAGCAGAAGGTAATGGTTGCCAACTTTCATAGCAAGCTTTATGTAGATTAATTAATTCAGTCCTCTATTGTTTTAAAGGAACAGGAACAGAACTCAGTACTATGCCAATTGTACAGACTACAAATCAGGACAATTTCCCTTAGTATCTCTCTCTAAGATCATGCAGCTATTAAGTAGGATTTGAACCTTAGTTTTCTGAAGCCAAGGCCTATAATTTTAGTCACCATGGCAAACTGTCTTTGAAGTGAGTTCAAAATTTGCATTTTACATTCTAGCCAGCACTTATGTCCCTGCTCCATTCCTCTTATTTTCCCTACAATCACTCAAGATCTATCTTCAATCGCTTCAATAATATAACTAATTGCTGATGAAATGCTAACAAATAAATGCTAGGATCTGATACCTCTCCCTGGACTGTTCCCATTTGAATCAAGGAAGTTACATTTTTAATTTCTGAAGACAGTCTGCATCAGGTCAGCAAGCCTACATGTTGTTAGGAAAACATTATTTTGAATGGTATGCTGCATAAAAGAATAGATGTCATGTCTACCTTCCGCTGGACAGCATTTAAAATAAGAACCTCATACATAGACTATCTTGATTAAGCCTTTTCTTTTTGCCTAAATTTAGAATGCACACATTTTGTGAACAGATCATAGTGTCCTTGGGAGATTCTCTTTTTGCCTTTCCTAAGATCACCACTCCCATCCATTGCATGCTTTTACTCTCAACTTTTTCAAAAGACTAAATTACTTAGAGATTGTACAAAAGGGTATTTTGCCCCAGCCAGCTCATAGCTGGGGCTATGTGTTACTTGCCTCTTTCACAGGTTTTTCAATACGCATATCCCTAAAACTGCTCATGTAGTCAACATATCCATTTTTGTCTACATTGACCAGATGTGTGCTCAAAGTCCTCCAAGGTAAATTCAGTCCCAAAATGCTCTCCATAGAAAACGCCCACTGAGTCACTGACAGTTTTCCTAAGAACAACAAGAACACAGCTCATATAATTTGAATAAAAAGGTACAAACCCCTTGGTAGAGTCGGTCTGTGGCCTAGGGTTTTGAGGCCTGTGACCTTGCTGGTCTCCTTCACAATCTATTCTAGCAAGCCGCAGAGCCTAGAGCGAGGAATAACTAAAGGCAGTCTTTCATATTCCATAGATCTTGCCCTTACTGTCATGTTTGAGAAATATCACTTTGGGTATTAGATTTTTCTTTTTTTGTGATTAATCAAGGAAAGTATGTTGATTAACAAGTACCATTATATTTTTTTCTGTCTCCCCAGGCCCTCTATGTGTATAATTATGTGTTGATATAAGTACATATCTAGTTTTCTTTTCTTAAAATCATATTACTCTAGCATATGTTTTTCTTTTTTTTAGTTTGAGACAGGGTCTCGTTGTAATTCAAGCTGTCTTGAACTCACTATGTAGCCCAGGCTGGCCTCAAACTCATGGCAATCCTGCTGCCTCAGCCTCATGAGTGCTTGGATTGCAAGTATGTGGCACCAGGCCAAGCTGTTTAGCATGTGTTTTATATACATGTATTACATGTGGCAAACACACATACACACATACACATGACACAAATATTTACTCTAATGTCTTTTTTTAAATGATGGTCAGTCATCTCTATTAAAGAACATAGATCTGTATTAGTATTTAATGGTAATGGAGCTATTCCATTATTTCATTAGGATGACATGTAACAGTGGAATTACAAGATTAAGATGTATACAGATATTTTTTCAATATTGTAGATTGAATTGAGCTACAGCGGACCCTTGAGTTATGAACTCAATTTATTCCCAAGGGCTGGATATCACTCAAGTTGTCAATTAAAGGTTCAGGCTCCTCTACACAGCTCTCAACATCTCTCTCTTGTACACAGGCAGAGCTCAGTGTCCTTAGACATTGGCCCAGGATTTTGCAATTAACTCCATACAGGAAAAAATGCTGTAATGTTCCTCCCAGAACTGTTTAAGGCTTAAATCTGTATCTGAGACCATCTGGAAGCACAAGCAGCAGATATTTAGGTCATAACTCAGGACTTTGGTCATATGTTGAAACTGAAATTCCAGTTATATCCCAAGTTTTTCATATGTCCGGCCAGTCATAACTTGACGGTCCATGGTATATCCTCAGACCTCCTTTATTTTTAATTTTAAGGTAAGATCTTCCTAAATCACTATATTGCCCAGGCTGAGCTTCAACTTGTGATTCTCCTGTCTCAGCTTCCCAAAGTGCTGGGATCATAGCTGTGCACTATCACACCTGGGAATGTTATACAGATTTTTAAGGCTTATTGGTATACACAGTAAGCCCTTGGGTTCAGAACCCTCCATGGATACAAAAATCTGCAGATACTCAAGTCTCTTATAAAACATGATGTAGCATTTGCATATAACCTACACATAGCCTCCTGTATATTTAAAAAATCTCTGAATTACTTACTTATTTTATTAAATACAATGCAAATGGTATGTAAATAATTGTTATAGTTTATTGTGTAGGGAACAATGACAACAAAAAACACCTGTACATGTTCAGACAAGACTTGATTTTTTTCAAATATCTCAAATACTTGTTACAATACTCTGTCTTAATGGTATCTGGACAATGCAGTGGCATCTACCTTTGCAGCGAGTTTCCCTGATACTCAGTAGCTGGTTCACTAGCTGGGTGCCCATCAGTGAACTTTGTCCTGTCCAGTGGGCCACAGCCACTCCCTCTCCCATGACTTTGAGGCTTCGTTAGAAGCAGAGGACTCTTCTCAGTTTGCTCTTTCCTTGGGTGCTCTCGCAGCCTTAGAGGCAGGAGAACTTTCTCCCTATACTTGCTATTCCTGTATGTTTTAGGCTTCTTTTATTTTTTAGGTTCTCTTAAAGAAGATTTTAGTAATCATCCTTTATTATAAGTTAATGATTGTTTATATTAAATTTCTTTGTTGAAATTACTGATGTGGTTTCAGTACCCTAAAAAGGCACTGAATAATACCCTAGTATACAGAAATGTGATCGAGTTGTGTGTACTAACTGTGTGCTTGACATCTTGTAAAATTCATTTATTAATTCTAGTAGCTTTTCTGTGGATCTCTTTGGATTTTCTATATATTCACTCATGTTGTCTACACATAGTGATACTTTTTTCTTGTTTTTGTGAGCCTTATTGCACTGGCTAGCATCCATTGTAGTGTGCTGAACAGATATCTTGACAGTGGGCACATCTGCATTAGTTTCCTGTTGCTTCTGTAACCAATTAGCACAGGCTTAGCAGCCTGCAGAACACAAATATATTCTCTTACAGTTCTGGAGATCAGAAACCTAAACTCATTCACATTGGGCACATGTCAAGTTTTAGCAAAGATGATTCCTTCTAGAGGTTTTGACAGAACAGTGTATTTCTTTGTTTTGTTCCAGCTTCTGGCTGCATGTTCCCTTGGCATGGGGCCTTTTCTTCCGTCTTCAAAAGGTGTCAGTGTCTGCTGCTGTAATCACATCATCTTCCTCTCTGTCTCCTATATCCCTCTTAAAGGGTACACTGTGATTGCGTCAGGCCCACTGGACAAAGCCGAAGACTGCCCTGGCCAAGATCCTTAGGTTAATCAAATTTGCAAAGTCCCATTTGCCATATAAGGAAATCACCACAGATATTGCCTATTAGAATGTGGACATGTCAGGGGGCAGGACATTATTCAGTCTACCATACCATCTTTTCATTTTCCTATCTTTTACCATTAAATATGTTATTTGTTACAGGGCTTTTGTAGTTAGAGATTTTATTCGATTGAGAAAATACATTTTTTAGTTTTCTAAAATCTTTTCTTCCTCTTTTCCTCCTTCCTTCCTTCTTTCCTTCCCTCCTTTCTTCTTTTCCTCATGCTAGGAAAGTGTTTTATCACTAAACCACACCTCTATAGCCCTTTTAAATGTTTTCTAAACCCATGAAAACAGGGTAAAATACATCAAATAATTGTTCTGTTACTCTGAGAGAATTATATGACTTCTTTAATTTGGTTAAAGTAGTGAATTATACCAATTGATTTTTGAATATTAAAATACCTATAGTTTCCGGCATTCCTAGAAAAAGCCAAACCTCATTTTGCTATATTAATCTTTCGCTAATGCTTCATTTAGGACTATTTTCATCAAAATTTATCAGTGAAATTAGTCCTTAACTTTCCTTTTTCATAATATTCTTGTTAGGTTTTGATATTAAAGTTATGTTGCTTCCCCAAAATAATCAGGAAATTGTTCTATTTCTATTCTCTGAAAGAGTTTGGGTAAGACTAGTTTTGATTCTTAAATGTATATTGTAAAGGTTAATATCTGAGAACAGAACTTTCTTCATGGAAAAATTTAAATTTCTATTTTACTTTTAACTTTTTTAGACATTATCATTTTATAATTCAGGTTGGCCTTGAATTCACAGCAATCCTCCTGCCTCAGCCCCCTGAGTGCAGAGATTACAGGCATGCATCATGTCACAAATTTTCAGGTGCTTTTTTTTCTTTCTTCTCCCCTAATATCAAAACCTAACTATGTAGCCCAGGCTGGACTTAAAATCATGATGATCTTTCTGCCTTAGCTGTCTGAGCAATTTCCTTAATAGTCATAGAACTGCTCAAGTTTTCCATTTATAATTGTGTCAGTTTTAGTCTGCATGCATTTGAGTTATAAATATATGTATTTTAGGAATGTGTCCATTTGATCCAAAGTTTGAATAATTAGCATAAAAATTTTCATAATACATTTCATGATTTTTCAATGCTGACAAGATATGTAGTAGTAGCTCCTTCAATTTTGACACTGGTTATTTGTGCTTATGCATATGTGATCTGATTCATTTGTTGTCTTCAGAAAATTATTGTTTTTTTTTTTTTACTTTGCTGATCATAGTTTCATCTTTTAAAATGCATAAATTTAAGATCCAGCAATTCATCCTGAATTTGTCTTCCCTAAGATCTAAGCATTTTAGAGGGCTGGCTAAATAGCTCTGCAGATTAAAGCACCTGCAAGCAGGCACAGGGGCCAGGGATTCGATCCCCAGGTCTGCCATGCTGGCCCAACCCCTGGGGCACACTGAAACCACAATTGAGACTGGGCATGTTGGCACACTTCCATAATCCCAGCTCTTGGAAGGCTGTAAATAGGCAGATCACTTTGAGTCTGATCTAGTAGTAGGACCCTGAACACCCTGTAGACCCTTCCCTAAAAATACAAAAAAAAAAAAAAAAAAAGATCTAAGCATTATATTTTCTTTCTCACTCCATTTCAGCATTCTCATCACAGAAGTGCATTTGTTATTTCTAAGCCAAGGGAAGATTTTATGGCTGGACTATGTTATTGTGTCATAGCCCCAATTGCTATCTCAAGCAATTAATTTTTAATTTAATGTTTCCAATTCCTCACAATCTGTTGAGATTTGCTTTCTGTTCTACTCTATCGTCAAATTTTATAAATATTCCATTTTCTTCAATAAGAATATATATTCTAAACTGCTGATCTCAATCTCTAAATATACTAGTGGTCATTTTCCTTCAAAGAAGTATTTGCCTGCTGAACATAACTGGTTTAGGACTACAGGCATACCACCAAAGCTCCAGATTCAGCTTTTTCATCTTTCTATATACTACAATGGAGTTTCAAGACTGAGCACTATGCCAATATTAACACTTGCCGCAAGGCAATCTAGCCTTTTGTGCTCCAAGTTTCCACAGGTATTTCAAATCATTTTTCATAAGGATTTCTGATCCAGCCAGGAGATTTACCATACTATGAGGCTCATAAATGTATTAAAATTCTGTGTCCTCCAGAATCTAGTTGGTTCTTAACATACTAGAAGAATAGAAGTCCAATTCAAGGTTATTAGTCTTCTATTGAAAGAACCTTACTGAAAAGGAGATTTATGCCTACTTTTGAGTGAATAATGGATTTTTAATTTTCTTTTTTTTTTTCCAAGGAACTGTGCTATATCCCTAGCCTTCTTCATATTTTTAAATTTTGAGACAGGGTCTTGCTAAGGGCATTAAATTTCCCAGGTTGGTCTTGAACTTGCAATACTCCTGCCTCAATCTCCCAGTGTGCTAGGATTACAGGGATGGGCCAATATGCCCAGGTCAACAGTTTTCTTTCTATCATTCCTTCTTATCAAAAATGAAGAACTGAAATCCTAATGAGGTAAAGAAAATGATCTGTATGAAACCCAATGTGTTGAAAAGTGGCAATCATCATATAAGTCTGATTACCTGATTTACTATGGTCTCGAATTCGGAAAGCATGAATGAGGTCCATCTTTCGTGCAATAATTCTCTCTCTTAATAGCTTGACGGCACTGCTCTCCATAACATTGACCCTATGTTACAAAACAATGGTTAGGTCAAAGTTACATAAATCGTCTGTCATTTTAATGTGCTATCTTACTGCTTACCAGTTTCCACTTTAAGTGAATTGTCTATATTTACATATAAGATGTCACTGGATGGTAAATGCATGTGTGTGTATGTGTGCGCATGCGCTTCGGTATGGGTGTGCATGCGCACACATTCTATGAAATTTTAAAAGGACTCTAGATAGTGTTTCCTTTTTGGATATCAAATATTTGCAAGAACAATTATTTGAAAAAGAAGGAAAATACAAAGGGATGTGCTATATGAAATACGGAAATTTAGTATTCTGTTAATGAAACAAAACAATAGTTATTAACAGAAGAGGAGACATATATCACTAGAACATAACACAAATTTCATAAATATTTCCAACTACATATGGGTCTAATACATATGACAACAGAAGTATGGCTGAGTCTTACCCTCACAGGATAGACTTGTAGCTGTATGAACCCCTTCCTCCCTTGGTCTCCTCTCCCAACCCTGAGGAGGCTGCAGTCCAGCAGAATTTTCACTAGCGCACACCAGAGCAAGTGATCAAAACTGGGAGAGGTCCTCAACCTCTCATCTCAGACTCCCAGAGAAGAAATAAGTGGGATGCTTACGTTGGAAATTTTTAGTACTAGATCCTCAGCACACCCGAGTCACTGGTAGGAGCCTGGGGTAAACTGAAGTTTACCCCACTCCAACTGGAATGTTCATCAAGTACATAACACCAACACTGCACCAGTCTGAGTCCACATCTAGCACCTTGGGCTGACTTGAGTCTACTCCTAGCTCTCGCTGTCCTGCTCCAGTCCTGGATCTGCCAGAGACTCTGACATCCAGTACCTGTCCTGGGCAGCCTGTGTCTCCATGGGGAGCTCTGACACTGTGTGAGTCTGCCTGCTACACTTGGGCTGTGGCAGTGTGCATTCACCACCAAGCACACTGCTGCCACTCTGGGTGCAGCAGAATCTCCATCCTGCATTTTTCTAGAGTCCCAGGCACAGACTCTGAATGCCACAACAGGCCATTCCTCTGTCTGGTTAGCAGCAAGGATTAAGGGTCTGCTGTTTAGCCAAGTGCCCCAAACGTTTGTGAGACACCAGCCAGCATCCCAAGCCCTTACTAAGACTGCTGCAATCTTCCCATATCAGTCATAGGAGCATCTGCATGTCCTCCAGCCGCTCCCCAACCCCCAGTGACAGAACCTCCACTGAAGTCTGGAGCTGGTCCCACAGACAACAGAATACACATCAGGTATCAGAATACCATTCCAGGAGCCTCAGAACCCAGTGCTCCACTCTTTCCCTGAGCTGGTGAGACAGACTGGACAGTTGCCACAAACAAGGGTTTACAGACAGGGGGACCATGAAGCTGAGAAACCTTCACACAGACCCACAGACTATAAAGAGGCATGTGACCTGGAAGATTAAAGCCTGCAGGCTCTAGAGGAAAACAGTGATCTTGAAATATGTCAGATTTGTTTTCCTTTTTCTTTTCCCTTCATTTAATCCATTTTTTTCTTTCTTCCTCTATTGGTAATTATTATAATTACTCTTATTATTTTAATATTGCTGGAGTTTGGAGTTGTATTACCCATTTTCTTATTCCCTCTTTTGTAAATATAACTTGCTTTATTTTATTTTTTAAGTTGAGAAGGATTTTTTTTGGGCTGGCTCACAATGCCTTAAAGGCAGGTCTGGTAAGGCATGAGGACCTGGAGATCAAACCACAGTATCCTACCACTAACTGTGTTTGCATAAGCAGGCACTTAAACAGCTGAGATAACTGGCAGCCCCCCTTTACTTTATTTTAAATAGATCCTTTTTTCTGTTTCTCTTCTTTTTTCATTATCCCTGTTTCAAACTGCTTCCTATTTCTTCCTATTCTTTTCCTCTAGTTTAATCTCCATTTCCTTTTATTTATTCTTATCCTAGTTAGTTTCTTTCCTTTCTTGTCACCTAATACTACTAGTTTTCCTTTACTCAAGACCTTTTACATCAATCTTACCACCTTCTTTCTGTTTCATTATTTAATTTGTCATAATCGATTTCTTTTTTCTTCATGCTTACATAGCTATATCATCTAAACACATGAGTCTGTACTTAGTTAACTATGTCTTACTATGGCAGAATACTGTTCTATGTTAAAAGGAAGTAAAAATTGCTCTATTGAGTAGATATTTATTGTATATAAATACTTTGTTTATATTAAGAATTTATACTATACCTATAGATCTTGTTCCTGTGAATAAAGTTGTTATATTATTAGTTATTAGAATTTGTCATTATTCAGTATATGCTTGATACTTTTATTGTTATTCATTATAATACTTAGCTAAGCAGGGGACATGGTTATTGTGATCAATTTGTGTTCTGTAAGGCCAATAACCAGATTATCTGGGGGTCATAAACATTATTACAATCAATAACCAAAGAACTGGGTACTAGGCAAAACAGGCTGAAATCTTTCCTCTCTAACAAACGAAGGTGGGGGAAGACAGCATGGATGAATAGAGGAGGAGCCTCATTCAGAGCTACTCAGAGAAATGCAACTAAAACACAGGCAATTGAAAGAAAGGGGAGGGACATAGACCTTGAAACTAAAATCAGCCTGTCAGAGACTAATAGATCAAACAAAATATAAAGGATTTAATAAAATGGCAAGCCAGTCTACCCAGATTCCAGTGGGTTACTGCCAGCCATACTTGAAATCTTAAAAGAATAAGAACAAAAAGAGGATAGACTAAAATAACATGGCTAAAGGCAACCATACAGGATAGGCATGGGATGTAAGGTCCCCTGCCTGTTCTCCCTTCCTCTAAACAGAAGATGCTACAGTCCAGCCATAAATTCTGCTGACAGAAACTACTCCCTCCCTGATGATGGGCCAGTTTTTCTTTTTCTCATGTTTTCTTTCTCTCTTTTTTTAAATTTTCCTTTTCTGTCTTCTTTTCTTCCCATTCCTTCTGTACACCAGAGTGCTAACTGGGACCACCATGAACAAGACTCAAGACTGAAGTGGTGCATTTAATAAGTGGAACAGTTAACCCCTCCCTGTGACCTGTGGTTATAGAAATGCAGAGGATTAAACAGCTTTGTACCTTGGTACTGTGCAACCCCAGGCTGTTCCTTATGCTGCTAGATGTGTCAGAGCAGAAAGGCACCCCAACAATCCCCATATCACATAAGGAAGTTGCAGGCAGGTAATGGTGGCAACAGAACTTACAAAGGATGGGAAGTTATCATCCCACCTCAGAAGAGAAGTAAGAATTGAGTCTGAGCAGGCTTGGACTGCAACAGCAGGAGCAGAGGACCAGATCATATCACAGGATCCCACCCTGCCCTGCCACAAATAGCCTGAAAGGACAGAGAGTGCAAAGGGAAGAGGAACACAGAAGGCTGAGCAAGAGCCAGGAGAAGCCAACTATGCACGATGCTGGGAACAGCCTTGTCTCTGTCTGAAAACAGCATAGCAACCGGGAGGGCGACACCACCAGGCGAAGAAGGGTAAGGAGTGGTAGGCCACTAAAGAATATTCAGAAAGTACTGGCTGAAGACTCTGGGCCCATACCCTCATATTTGGAGGCCAAGATCACCTTCAAATCCAGCACAAACTGTACTGCAGGCTTGACAGCATCATCCATTAATTTTGGATTCTTGGTGGACACCAGAGGACTTTTAAAAATTTTTATTCTATTATTCTTCCTTGTTTTGCTGGTTTCCCATTCCTTTTCCTTTTTTGTCTTTTATTTATATTTTTATTCTATTTATCTTCTTTTTTCCTTTGCTCAATTTACCTCTTTAGACTTAATAATATTTTCATATGAATGAATAGTCTAACTTTTCTGGTCAACTACAATAATTCCAAATTAATTACTTCATTTTTTCTCTTCTGTCCTCTTCTCTAGTTTCCCAAATCTTGTGTGATCATTCTTTATCCTCCAACCTAGTTTTACTTTATTTCTTTTTGGTTATTTTTGTCCCATTCACTATCATTCTTAAATTTTCCCACCACAGGTTAAAACCACTCTACCAAGTGGAAATACTTTGCATACAAATTCTCATTTTATGATCAGTTATTTTGTAGAATTATAGATTTTGCTTCTATTGTAAAAGATACAAAAATAAATTCAGTTTGCCACTTTCTAAACTGTTAATATTAAATATACTACTTAAGCTAGGATGTCATATCTGTTTTAATCAGTTCTTCTGTAACAATTCTGGGGTATTAACCTCACCACACTCCAGCACCAACAGACTGGAGATTGAGCCAAACAGACAGCAACATCTTACTTTAAATTAATTGAAAATGTAGGATCATAGGGCAGACACAAACCGAGAACCTCCCACATAGAGGAGACATCCCTGAAGAACAAACCTTGCTTCACAAGTCCTTGATACTCCTGATAAAGCTACTTATTACAAAAACTTATAAGGATCAACACAGAAAACAAAATAAAACCTTTGGAAATAGAAAATGACATGATGCAGAAACAAAATGCAACTTCAGACCTCCAGCCCACCCAGAAAACGTCCAAGAGACAATGCGATAGAGGAAAATGGAAGACATAAACATGACACTTCTGAAATGATAGCAACTAAGGTGAAGAAACAAATCCATAAGTCTATAGAGAAAATCAGATCATAAATAATCTCTTAGGTGAAGAAAGAAATGTCAACATTTATAAAGAAATTCCTTAGCAAATCTAGAGTAGAGATAGATATGATAATAGATTATAATGAGATGATGGAAACCATGAATGATCGGTATAGGAAAGAATTCATGAAATGGATTCAAATAGATATCAAGGAAATTAAAAGTTCCAATGCAATCTTGCAAACTTGTTTGAACAAAACTGAAGACAGACTTTTACATCTTAAAGACAGGATTGTGGCTAGTGTTCAAGGAGGGAATGATCTCTTGAAAATAACAAAATATTAGAGAATAGTTCAGCAGCTGAAAGATGATGCAAAGAAAAATAATATAAGAATAACTGGTATAAATGAAAAAGCAGGTGTTAACAAATGAAAGTGGTAGGACCCTAGGACAGACCCAAAGGACACTAGGTAGCTAAGCAAAAAGGACATCTCTGAAAAGGTGATGCTGTTATAACCAGAAATCACTTTTTCTGAAAAACACAAGGACAGAGACCAAATGACTTAAGGTAAATAACAGAAGGGTTAAATAACTATCACTGGACACACAAAGCTGAAAAGACTTCATGGACAGGCAACATGTTACTACAAATCTTCATATAACCACAGCTTTCCTCATTCTTCTAGATCTCAACCTATATTACCCTTCAAAAACGGAGAAGGAAAAGAGGGATATATGTGACAACAGAAGACCCCTGAGGTTTCCCAACTGTTCTAAGACAGAACAATGAGTAACAAGGGGAGAGGAAAGCAAATACCAGGTAGCAGAACTCTACAAGAAGTTTATAGAAGGGTGAAGAAACTAGCCAAGGGCCGGCGGTATAGCTCAACGGACTAAGTGCTTGCTTAGGTAAGTGCAGCGGCCAGGGTTCGATCCCTGGTTCCACCTGCCACCCCGGCCCCACCTTCAGGTGAGCTGAGCCAGTGATGGAGTCTGGGCGTGGTGGCACGTGCTTGTAATCCCAGCACTAGGGAGGCAGAAAGGAGGAAGATCACTATGAATGTGGGCTGCATAGTGAGACCCTGTCTAAAAAAAAAAAAGAAACTAGACAAGTTCAAAGAGGAAAAGACACAAAAGTTTACAGGAATTTAGCTTAATTTGCTCACAGAACTTATGGGAAATAATTAAGTCCCTGGACAAGCTAACTAAAACAGTTCAACTCATGAATAATACAATCAACAAGGATATAGAATCCTCAAAAATATGCCAGACAAAGCATATGTGAAATTTAAAAAACTGTACAGAATTCATAAATGCAGAAATGACCAATGTGAAGACAGAGTATCTGAAATGGAATACAAAGTAGTGAATTATGAAGTACTTGAAGCCACAAGGAAAATAAGAGAAGAGCAGCTATCAGATGGCAATAAGAAGAACAATCTAAGGCTAATTGTAGTTAGAGAAAACTAGAAGATTACACAGACAGATTCACTAACATGTTTACACAAGTTACATAAGAAAACTCCCCCAATATAAGCAGAGTTTAAAATACAAGTGACACAGAACACTAAATAAATATGATGAAAAAAGAAGCTCATTAAGGCCTAACTTTATTAAATCACCTGATAGCCAACAAAGAATCCAGAATTTATGTTTTGGAGGTCATGAGTAGAATATATTTAGTGGGGGAAAGAAAGCTTCGGTCCAAGAGAGGGATAGTAGGGGGGGGATGCAGGTTGTCCCCCCAAATCCAGAATTTTAAAATCAATCATAAGAAACAAAAAAATCATATATAGGGTCTGGGGAAATAGTTCAGTAGAATAAGCACTTGCCTGGCAAAGTGCAGGGTCCAGAGTTCAATCCCTGGTACCACACACACAAAAAAATCATATATAAAAGTAAGCCAATAAGAATCACAGAAGACTTCTTAACATAAACACTAAAGGCCAGAAGAGTTTGGAGTAAAGTATTTTAAGCCCTAAGGGCAAATAACATTTAACCCAGGTTAATTTATCCAGCAAAAATATCCTTCAGATGGAGAGGCCAGGTATGGGACTGGTCCCAGAGGAACCTTCAGCAGAGAAGCCTGGTTTGAGATTGGGCAGTGAACCTTCACTGGAGAGGCCCAGTTTGGGACCCTGTGCTGGAATTCCTTGAAGAGAGGCTTAGGACAAGACCCAGTGAGTTTAACCAGGAGCAGAACATCTAGCCAGCCAGACACAGCAGGTTCACTTCCATGGGTGGCAGCAGCAAGAAGCCAGTACAGCAACCAGACCCAAACCAGGCCCAGCTGATTGAGTTCGAACTCAGTAGATACTGACCCAGTAAGCTGAGGCATACTGCTTGGCCCAGTGGGGTCCAGACCTAGACCCAGATCTACAAGAGCATCCTCTCAAGGCAGAGGTGGCAACAGGTAACTGTGGTAAACTAGTCTGCCTGGAAGACTCCAGGTACATCAAGGAGAGGTGGCCAGATAGAACTTGGGGGAACTAATTTAAATACAAATTCCCAATTTAATATCTGCTTAGCTACACAGTCCTAATGTTTGCTAATATGGTTTAAAATATAAACCCATTATCACACAAGTTTGTCAATTGCTAAATGTAACTATGCATTATTAGTGTTGCTAATTGTATTACTGTAAATAAAAAACTGTATCTGCCTTAACCACATGATCTTACTTAGGTAATAATATCAGAAGATGCTTGGGTAATAACCTCACCAAAGCCCTACACCAAAGGACAGAGGACAGGGACAAATAGAAACCAGAATCTGACTCTTGGTCAACAGAGAGGGCAAAACTTTGGAACACACACAAAACAAGAATATGACACAGAAAAGATTCCTAAAGAACAGACTCTCTACATAGTGACTCTCATCACAGAGATACAATTAACTACTATTAAACTTTCACAAAAAAGTATCAGAGAAATAAAGAGTTCTCTCCTGATAAAGAGAAAGAACAAAATGCAACCTGAGGGTCCAAGCCCATCCAGAACAAATCCAAGAGACAGTATCACAGAAGAAATTGGAAGACTTACTCCTGAAATCTCTGAAATAGCATGTGAAGTTAAGAAACAATCACAGAGGGGTATAGAGGAAATCAAAACAGAAATAATCTCCCAAGGGCCAGTGAGATAGCTCAGCAGACTAAGCACATACTTAGGCAAGTGCAGGGACCAGGGTTTGATCCCTTGTCCCACATGCCATGCCAGCCCTGCCCCTGGGGTGCAGTGAAGCAGCGACCAAGTCCAGGTGTGGTGATGCATGCCTGCAATCCCACTGCTGGGGAGGCTGAAAACAGGAGGATCATTACAAGTCCAAGCTGCATAGAGAGACCCTGTATCAAATACATAAATGAAAAAAATAGTCTCTCAAATAAAAAGGAAATGATAAATATAATGAAACAATTACTGTTTCTGAAGAGGACACTGATAAAAAAAAATAGAGAATAGAAAAATGATGGAAACCTTGGATGAGAAATATAGAAAAGAAATAGAATGCATAAAGCAGATCCAAAGAGATATTCAGGAGATTAAAAACTCAATTAAAATTTGGCAAAAAACATATGAGTTAAAATGATGATAGATTTCAGACCTTGAAGACACTGTTGCAGCTAGGAAAAGGTAAGGAAAGATCTCTTAAAACAACTAATATCCAGGAAATAATAATTCAACAGCTGCAAGACAGTGCAAAGATGAACAACATAGGGAAGAAAGAAGGAGTGATACAAAAAGAATATGGGCAGAAGTAACAGCAGAAGACTTACCTAATATGGGGAAACAATATGACATTCAGGTAAGTGAAGCATACAGGACTCCAAATAATATCAACCTAATTAAAACCATACTAAGACATATAATAATCAAGATCCCAGAAATTCAGCACAAGCACAGCAGAGTAAAAGCTGTTGTAGGAAAGAAACAGATCATATTTAAAGGAATCCCCATCAGCATAATAGCAGATTACTCCTCACAAACCATCAAGTGAAGAAGGGCATGAAGCAAAGTACTTAAAATCCTAAAAGAAAACAAATTCCAATCCAGATTGATGTACCCTGAAAAGATCTTTTTAAAGTTTAATGTAATCTTCCTTTCTATACCCCTTCCTTTGTCTACACCTGTCAAAGATGAGCACTGCATTGTCATTCAACCAATTTAGGTGCCTGAACTCGAGGACACAATCCAACACAGTCCAGCATTCCACAACAATAGTGAGTTATCTGAAGAAGTTGCCAACTGTAGCCATTTACAGTTCAACTTATTATTATGGGAAAGGTGAAATACTTGCATGACAAAGAACAAATAAAGAAATTCATGACAAGTAAGCCAACCCTACAGAGTACTAAAAGATATTCTAGAAAGAGATCAAAATGACCACAACTCCAAGAATGAGAATGGAAAGAATACACCAAATAGGGCAAACAAACACAGGAGAAAAGTAGATAACCAACAGCAAGAAAATAACATGTCAAACGTAAGTCAATACTTACCAATTACAACCATCAAAGTATATGAACTCAATTCACCAATTAAAAGAAATAGACTGACAGTGGATTAAGAAAGAAATTCCAATATGCTATATATAAGAAACACATATAACTCATAAAGAAATTCACGGGATGAAAGTAAAAGAATGGAAAACAATACTACATGCCCTAGCACCTTAGAAAAACAGTAGGGATAGCAATCCTGTTCACAGACATTCTGAACTTCAAATCAAGAATGATCAAGCGAAATAACTACATACTGGTTAGGGGAAGAACACAAGAGGAAGAGATAACAGTCATCAATATGTATGCACCAAATATATGACACAAATTTTAATGGAATGAAAGATCTAATATCCAATGCCACAATCTTAAAAGGAGACCTTAACATCCCATTATCCCCAAAAGGATAGGTCAATTAGTCAAAAAATTAGCAAAGAGGTAGCAGAACTGAACCAGACCTTTGAAAAAATGGACTTAGTGGACATATACAGAGTGTTCCACCAAACAACATATGAATACATATTCTTTTCAGCTGCACATGGCACATTTTCTAAAAAAAGACCACATACTAGTCCATAGGTATTACTTAAGTATATGCAAAAAAAATCCAGAAATTATCCCATGCATATAATCTGACCACAGTGCAATGAAACTGGAAATCCACAAAATCCCCATAAACATATGGAAATTAAATAACGCCCTATTCAGCAACCAATGGGTTACAGATGAAATTAAATATCTATAGTCCAATGAAAATTCAAGCAGAACTTACCAGAATTTGTAGGATTCTGTGAATGCAGTATTTGAGGGAAATTTATAGTGGTGAACTCACACAGTAGGAAAACAGAACAAGAAGAAATAAATACCATAATGCTGCACCTCATGAATCTAGAAAAAGAACAAACCAAGCCCAAAACCCAAACACGGAAGGAAATCATAAAGATTAGAGCAAAAATTAATGCAATTGACAGAGAAAAATACAAAGAATTACTGAATCAAAGAGCTGGTTCTTTGAAAGACTAAATAAAATTGATAAACCCCTACCTAATCTCACAAAAAAGGAAAAAAAAGAACTCAAATTCAAGCAATAAGGAATGAAAAGGGCAAACTTACTATAGACCCTGTGGAAATTCAGAATATCATCAATAGTCTCACAGAATAGTACACAGAAGAAATGGACAGATTCCTAGATAGGTACAAATTACCAAAACTGAATCAAGACAATATGAAAACTCTGAAAAACCCAACATCAACCAATGAAATTGAAAATGTACTAGAAAACTTATTAACAAAGAAAAGCCCAGGTTCTGCTGGATTTGTAGCTGAAAGCTACAAGAAATTTACAGAAAATACAATCCCAATACTCCTCAAACTCTTCAACAAATTTAAAAAGAAAGCAATTCTTCCAAAATCTTTCCTGGAAGCAAATATTATACTGATACCAAAACCAAGAAAGATTCAACCAAAAAAGAGAGCCATTGGTCAATCTCCCTTATGAACATAGATGCAAAAATCCTCAATAAAACCCTAGCAAATAGAATACAGCAAATCATCAAGAAGATTATATACCATGACAGGTAGGATATCTTGAAATCAAGTGGTAATATTCAATCATATGTCCGATCTTACATAACTGTATCTGTTAATCTGATCAACAGATTTGATAAAAATAGGTAATATATCAACCATTGGTAATCAGTTATTTTTGTTTTGAAAATCTGTAATATATGTATTATTGTATGTTACCCTGTTTCTGTCTCTATATTTTATTTTTGTTCATGATTTTGCTTTTACTCTTCATAATAAAATAAAATTATTTTCAAAAGATATTCTTCAAAATAGATTACAGAAATAAGGCATTTCATGATTTCTTTTCTTTCTTTCTTTTTTTGTATTTTAGGAAAGGGTTTACAGGGTATTCAGGGTCTCACTACTAGATTGGACCCCGAGTGATCCGCCTGTTTGCAGCCTCCCAAGAGCTGGAATTACAGGTGTGTGCCACCATACCCAGCCTTAATTGACATCTCAGCATGCCCTGGGAATGAGACTGGTATGGCAGGCCTGGGGATTGATCCCCCATTCCCTGAGCCTACTTGCAGGTGCTTTAATCCCCTGAGCTATTTGGCTGGCCCTGTCAGCCATTCCATGAAAAAGACTAGCTCAAAAAGTACATGAATTCTAAACCAGCATTCCATAAAATAGAGAAGAATATTCTCAACAGAAACAAACCAACACAGCCAAAAACACAGAGGAAAAGGACTGGGGAGATAGCTCAGCAGCATAAGTGCCTGCCCTGAAAGTGCAAGGTCCAGAGTTTGATTCCCAGTACTTCAAAAAGAAAAACACCACAGGATGGAAAACTTCAAGTATGGTCAATCGATAAACAAACAAACAAACAAAAGTAAGGAAAAGAAAAGCAAAGGATTCACCAATAGATAAAAACAGAAAGGCAATAATAGTAGATAATTAATACATCTTCGTAACAGCTCTCAATGTTAACAGCCTCAATTTTCCAATTAAAAGATATATATTATAAAAAAGACATGCACTGCCTGACTGGATAAAAAATAAGAATCCAAAAGTCTGTTTCATTAAAAAAAACTGATCTACTCTAAAAAGATATTCATAGGTTAAAAATTAAAGGATGAGAATCAATATTGCATGCACCATGACACTCAAATGAAAAAGAGGTAGCAACTCTAATATTAGACATGAAAAACTTCAAGCTAAAACTTAAGAGACAAAGAAAGGGACTACATAGTAGTTAAGGGAACAATCCAACAAGAAGAAACTACACACACACACACACACACACAATGGAAGTACCTACCTTCATAAAACAAAAGCTACTGAATTTAAAAACTCAAATACTCATTAACACAATCATATTAGGTATTTTAACACCCCCAATTTAGCAAAGACATAGATCAACTAAAAAAATCAATAGAGAAATATCAGAGCTGAACTATACCCATTGAACACAAGGGCTTAGTAGACATTTACAGAGTTTATCACCCCTTTACAACAGAGTATACATTTTTTTCTCCAGCACATGGTAATTTTTCCATAATAGAGCACAAAACCTGGTTAAATAAATACAAAATATTTGTAATTATCCCATGCATACTATCAGACCACAATGAAGAAAACAATAACAGAATAAATTTCAGAAAAAGCCAAAGCTCCTGAAAAATTAACAACATACTCCTACACAACCAATGGATTGTATATTAATTTTTTACAGAAGAAATTAAAAGATCTGTGGAAGTTAATGACAATGACTGTATAACTCACTGCAACCTCTTGGACACTATGAAAGCAATTCTAAGAGGAAAGTTCATTAGTCAATGCTCACATTACAAAAACAGAGCAAGCCCAAATAAAAATCCTGTAAGAAATGTTACGACACTTCAGAAACAATAACAAATCAGTCCCAAACCAAAATTAAAGAGAGTAATTATAAAGATCAAAGTAGATATCAATAAAATTGAGACCGAAAAGCATTAAAAATCAATGAATCTTTGAAAACATAAAATAGGCTTTTAGCCAAGCTTCCCAGAGAGAGAAAAGACTCAAATTAATACAATTAGATATAAAAATAAAATCACAACAGACATTATCAAAATCCAGAAAATAGTAATTACTTGGAAAAATTGTATTTCAATAAAATTAATAATTTTTAAGAGATGGATATATTCCAAGATATATACAAACTACCATAGCTAAGTCCAAAAGACATAAATATACTTTAGCAATCCAATAACAAGCAATGAAACTGACACAATAATAATCTACCAACTAATAAAAGCCCAAGGACTGATTAATTTACTGTTGAATTCTACAAACCTTTATGAATGCTATATCAGCAATACCTCTCAAGCTTTTCAAAGAAACTGAAAAATGCAGAGTATTGCTAAATTCATTTAAGGAAGCTGGTATCAGTTTGATAGCAAAACTGGCTAAAGACCCAAGTAAAAAGGAAAACTACAGACAAATCTCCCTAATGAACATAGATAAAAAAGATCTTCAACAAGGTATTTGCAAATACAATGCAGCACATAATCAGAAAGATCATACATCATGACCTAGTAATTTAATCTCAGCAGTGCAAGAATGGCTCAACATATATGTCAATAAATGTAAGACATCAAATAAACAGATCAAAAGCCATGTGATCATATCAAGAGTAATTATAAAGATATAGATACAGAAATGGCTTTCAACAAAATCCAATAACCCTTCATGATAAAAACTCTGAACAAAATAGGTATACATGGTCCACACTTGAATTTGATAAAAGCTATTTATGACAAACCAACACCCAACATTTTATCAAATGGAGAAAAACTGAATGCATTCCTGTGAAAAACAAGAACAAGACACTGTTGCCCACTATCCCCTCTTCTATTCAACATAGTACTTAAAACATTAGCTAGAGAAATCAGGCAAGAGAAAAAAAAAATAAAAAGGATACATACAGGAAAGGAAAAATTCAAATTATCATTATTTGCACATGATATGATATCCTACGTAGATGACCCACAGAACTTCACCAAAAACTCTTAGAATTAATAACTAATCTTGGGAACATGGCAGGTTACAAGATCAACATACAAAAATCATTGGGGTTTATGTATACCAATAACAAACTTAAGAAGAAGAAAGTAATGAAAAAATACTATTTATAATAGCTTAAAAATAAAATCCCTAGGAATTAAGCTAACCAAGGAAGTGAAGGACCTCTGCAAAATAATTATGGTACTCTGAAAAATGAGACTGAAAAAAGACATCAGAAAATAGAATGATATCCTCTATGACTGGACAGACAGCACCGATTTATCAAAGTGGCCATAGTCTCAAAACTGTTGTTAAGATTCAATGCAGTGCCAGTCAAAATACCAATAGCACACTTTACAAATCTAAAGGAAACAATCCTAAGATTCATAGGGAAGCTGAAGAGACTCAGAATAGAAAAAGCAATGTCGGGCAAAAAGAACAAAGCAGGAGGCCATACAATATTAAACTTTAAGCTATATTGCAAAGCAATATTGATAAAGACATCATGGTACTGAAACAAAAACATACAGAAGGATATGTGGGTCAATGGAACAGAAAAGAAAATACAGAAACATCCCCAGACACATGTAGCTATTTTATCTTTGACAAAGGGGCCAAAAGCATATGTTGGAGGGAGGGCAGCCTATTCAAAAAGTGGTGCCAGAAAAACTGATTTTCAGAACACTGAAATTGGGCTCTTATCTTTCATTGTATAATAAATTAAAAACAAAATATATCAAAGCTCTAATCATTAAAGCAGAAACATGAAACTTAGTGAAAGATAAAAATAGGTAAAACACTTGAAGACATAGGTGGAGGAAAGGATTTTCTAAGCAGAACATCAATTTCACAAGAAATACAAAAATCAACAAAAGTTTTCCTCAGACAGAGGACTAATACCTAGACTACAGGAAGAACACTAAAAAATTCAACCACCTAAAATTAAATACCCAGTGACGAAATGGGCAAGTGAAATGAACAGACACTTCACAGAGGAACAAGTACAATTGGCCAACAAATACATGAAACTATGCTCAACATACCTGGACTAAAGCCTCCAGAATTGTGAGCTAAATAAAACCTTCACTCACAAAAGTCTTCTGAAGGGTATAAGTTTTCTTTTAGAAGATAAAATTGTTCAAGATTTACAAAATGGTGACTATTATGCAACTTTATGAAAATACTATTGCTGAATTATATATTTCAAATGGGTAAACTTTAAGTATGCACTCACTACCTCTTGTTTTTTTGATAACAGCCATCCTAATAGGTGTAAGGTAAAATCTCATTGTGGTTCATTTTCATTTTCATTTCCCTAATCATTAGTCCTGTTAAACACCTTTTCATATGCTTGTTAGCCACTTTTAAATCTTCTCTCTAAACCATATTTTGTTTCATTTATTACTGAAGTGTAGGAATGTTCATTGTAACAATGTTTCTAAATGCAAGATCCTGAAATGAATCTAGATGTCCCTCATCTGAAGAGGAGTTAATCATTCCACAGAAGTTATGGTACATATATACTACAGAATATTATACATTAACTAAAAGGAATTTGCTAACTGGATATTCATGGTATAATATTTATTGGGGAAAAGTCAGCTGCCGAACAGAGGGTATGGGTGATTCTACCTTTGCAAAGAAATTATATATATATATATATATGTTGTTTACTGTCTTTCCTTTACATTGGGATATACATTTGATGGGGAAGTTGCCTATTTTATTCATTGCTATACTTAAATATGTGCCTAGAACAGTACCTGATACAGAGTGGGTGCTCACATATCACTTTATTCAATGAATTCATAATTGTCTACTTTTGTAGCAGCAAGAAGAGGGGGAAAGGGGCCACTCAGCTATTAGTTTTAGTTACTTCTGGGGAAAAGGATTATTAGAAGGGGAGGGAAGATAAATATATTTTTTATATTTCTTTTTTATTGACAATAAATATAAGGTTTTATTATATAAAAGTCTAAAACATATACTGTTAAAAATACAATGTTATAGGGGATGAAGGAAGATGAGCTATGGATGCTATCATATGGAAAGACAACATTTTAGTCACATGCACTTCTGGGTGGAGGATAAAAGAGACAAAACCAGATGGGGCTATTTGCAGGACAGAAGTTTGGGAATAAGGCGACTGAATAGGTGTCAGGACCTTCTCTACAACCCCTTCCATTCATAGGTTTTGAATTATGTATCCATGTGAAATGAAATGAAAATTATTCTTTTTGGTAGCAAATATGAGTGTATTCACCACTTGGTGTCTGCAATTATTTGCATTTTTTTATATGAGTGAGAAATTCTCAAGTAGCTCCCTATGCTCAAGTGGCTGCTCTTAGTTCTTTGTATTCAGCCACCAATGCCAGTGCTTAGAATTCTCAGAATACACACACCTTTGACGAAGAGGCTGAAAGCATGTTGCAGTAGTTACTTGATACTGGTAAAATTTCAAGTCTGCTCCATAAGTAAGTTTGATGTAAGCTCCTCGATTGCTGCCTTCTTCATAATAATTAGAAGCAGAAAATACAGTAATCACCTGATGAAGGCAAAAGACTGTCAGGTTCATAAAGTTACTTCCCTAAAGATCATGCAATAAGGTCATAATAGGGTTCAATTCCTTAAAAGCAAAAATCAAACAAAGTTCTTACTTCCTAAAAATTATACAAGTCTTATGATTTCTTACAATTCCATCAGAAGAAAACATAATAAAAGTTTCTACTCAGCATCTCCAAGATTACTAATGCTTAGCCACTTCTTTAACATCCCCAATGAACTATATACAATGTTAGCATCAGATCTTCAACTCCTCCATAATAATTTTCTTTTGAAAATTTTACTTTTCCAAGGCATAAATCCTCCATTTTCTTACCTTGTAATATTTGAGTATTTAGAATAAAACTTGTCTAGTATTTCAGGCTTTTTACTTAAGCCGTGTGAGTTAGAGGGTTCAGGGCTCTACAAAAACAATGCTTTAGCAAGAGAAATAGGGAGTGGAATAAAGGTCCATGACCACTGTCTTGGGAAGGACTGAGCTTTGGGGCCATAACTGAATGTGGAAAGAGAATACTTATTGGTGACCAGGAACCTAGCTTAGGTTTAGTTCTGTCCTAATGAGCATGTCACTTCAGATAAGTCACACTATTTTCTATTACTTCATTACAAATAAATCCTAATATTTGCCTCATCTTGCCATGTTAGTATAAACCTAAGACAAATAAAGACAATATGTTACTGATTTCTGTCTAAAGACAGAAATTCTTTTTTTATTATTTAGTACAGGGTCTACAGGGTCTCACTACACAGATCAGACTCATAATGATTCTCCTGTTTTCAGCCTCCCAATAGCTGGGATTACAGGCGAGCACTACCATGCCCAGTCTCATTTGCTGTCTCAGTATGCTCTGGGGTTAGGGCTAGCTCAGCATGCCAGGAATCAAATCCTGGTCCACGCGTCTTCCTAAGCAAAAAATCAACATAGAAATGCCACAAAATTTGCTATTCATTGTCATTTACTGTTGTTGACTGCAGAAAAAGAGACCTCCTAGGACAACTAGGGACGGGAACCATTTCTTCAGTCACCACCTCTTCTAACTTTATCAGCATCACCAAAGGGGCACAATGACATCAGAGAAGGAATACAAGACACTCCCTTTCAGTGGTGGTAGCTAAACTGACCACAAAAAGCAGCTTGGTGGGGGTTGCCCATTCAACCAAATGAAGTAAAGAGAGGTTTTGTTTATTTATTTGTTTGATTTTGTTTTCTGCCCACAGGAAGTGTGCAAAAAATAGAGGAAGGAGAGAAAATGATTCACTGCTCCCTGTTTTATACTTTATGAGGGAAAACACATTCATAATCCCACTGTATAGGTGAGCTGTCTCACAACTAGTAATAGATGTAGTGCCATGTGTCAAAAAATTTCTGTTTTGGAGGGCTGGCCAGATAACTCAGCCAACTAAAACACCTGTTTAGGAAGACACAGGACTGGGGTTTGATCCCTGGCATGCTGTGCCAGCCTTCCCCCAAGGGCACGCTGAGACAGCAAGTGAGACTGGGCATGGTAGCACTCGCCTATAATCCCAGCTCTTGGGAGAATCACTACATGCCCAATCTGTGTAGTGAGACTCTATAGACCCTGTACTAAATTTTAAAAATTCTGTTTTGGGGATTAGTGAAGAGCAGGGAAATAACCAAATATCCCTTTGGGTGTGGGACAGTGAGCCCCCTTCAAACAACCTGTGCAGATCCTCCAGTTTCTGGTTTCTGACTGATGCTTCAGGTCACGTGTACTTTGTGACACCATGTTTGATAGAAGGATATCTGTGAGAATGTCACCACCAGTGTTTTCTTACCTTTCCATCGTGGCAGATTTCATAGCCGTCAGTTACACATTCATGCGATCTAATCATCTTCTTCAGGTGGTATTTACTAAGAATGTTGGCAGAAATGTCTGGTCCAAAATAGCAGCCCCCTCCTCGGCCTGTGTTTGGAAAACAGCCTCTAGTGCTTCTGGGGTCACTCCACAAAATGTCAATAACCTGGGAACAACAAACCAGATTAGGCTGCTACTTCCAAGTGAGAATGTATCTTTAGAATTCTGCTTATTAGCCAGAAATATTAATCTGAGGAATCCCTAAGACTGTTTCTCATTCTTCTCTCAAAATTGCTTCACTCTCATCGCTCCATGTACCCTTTCCCGAATATCTTAATGCTCACTCCCAGCCCCATCCTTTTCTGTACAATCCCAATAACCCAGCTAGCAATCAGTATACCCAAGGTGGCAATGCTTAGTAACTGTTAAAGAAGCAGCCTTTAAAAATCACATTATAATCGTTTCACAACTTTTGAGTCTATGAAGTTGTTTGTCATGTTCAGAGGAGAAAGCAGTTCCTCTCAAGGAACACAGAGTAAATGTCCTTAGTATGCTCAAAGAGATTAGGCAGATATCCCTGCTGTGGTGGGGACTTGGATTTTTGTCCTGTTGAGCACACACTGGAGGAAGCTTTTACTCTTTCCCATCACAAACAGAGAAAACTTTTGTTCATGTGAAAACATCTCTGCCTTTCCTTCATCATTTGCCCCCTTGATAAGGACATTCTCAGTTTTGGCAGACATTTATCCAGGGTCTGGATTCTATCAGTTGTTCCCCTAAATCCATAGTATGACGGTAGCATAAATATTTTCTTCTGAGGCTAAAATGGGCAAATGTGGGTCATATAACATCCGGGACTAAAGACCTAATTTTCTAAGAATATTTTTCATAGAAAATCAGAGGCTTCTTCTTAATAGTTCTGCACTATAATTGTTCCTTTATAGAAATACTATACAACTTCAAAGAACAGTGATAAAAACTACATTTGTCACAAAAAAATAGTGAGAATCTTGAGGAAACCCTTTGGATCTCACTTTTAAAATCTTTCAAATAGGGTATTTGGGCTATTTCACTTATGAAGAACCTCAAAGTCCTAATAGCCTATGATTCTAAAAGTCATTATTTTATTTTTTATTTGTGCTGAAGATGGAATCCAGGGCCTCATGCATGCTAAGCAATTGCTCTTCTGCTGATCTATACATCCGCCCCTCTACTTCCACATGTTTCTTTTGAGGGCATGAAAAATAATACATTTGAAGATATGCAATTATGGTAGGGTGTCCAAGTCAGGTCTTAAAGATGAGAACCATAAAGCTTGCATCGCTAAACCTGGCTGTATACCCATGTACATGTCTGGTATTGAAGAGGAGCTAACAGTGAGCTGAGAACAGAATTGGCAAGAGAACCACCCTGGAATGATCAGTACCTGGTCAGAACTAGAGAAACCTGCACTAGGAAGGGACAAGACACTTGCAGAGCCCAGGAGTTTTCTCTCTCTCTCTCATCTGAATTTCAACAGTGGCACAACAATACCTTACAAATAAATACAATGCAACCCTTTACTTTTCTGGTGTTTACCATAAATATAACACTTGTGCTTTGTGTTCAGGGGATTTGACTTGACCTGTGGTATAATGAATAGGAAACATGGATCAAAAGGACTTGATTCCTATATTGAATACAAATCATTTATAGTCAAAATTATCCCTGGAAAACCTCTTAAATTACCTTAAGGCATGCTACATATAATTTCATATATACATCCCTATAAATTAATATACATACATAAATATTTTATGTATATAACAGACATTATGTAATAAAGAATATACAGGAAAATAAAATCTTACAGTATTTTCCTATTTTCTTTATTTGCCATATGTAACAGTTGAAATTTATATAAATTAATGATGGAAATCTGTTTTACTAGAATAAGCACTGGCTAGGTGTCATCTCCTTAAGTAATTAACTCATCCTGGGCCAATCACTGAACCTATATGAGGGCAAAGCTGTGTATCTAACTTTCATTTTTGATTGAACCAATGTCATAAGGGCTAACAGTTTTTAAGGCACGAACTTCTTCAGAATCCATTCCATAAGTTTTGCATTTCTCTCTTCTGCTTGAAAATTATTCACCTGTGTAGGTTTACCCAGATAGTGACTATAAAATAGATTTAATTCTAGAGCTCACAAAAAGTTCTATAAAGGACTATTTGTTGGCAAAACAAATTCTTCCATAGAAACCATGCCTTTTCAAACCAACAAATGGTAAAGTTTTACTGAGCTGCAGCTTCATATGACCATATTGATCTCCTCAATCTTCTAACCCCAGCACCACAATAGGATTTTAAAAAGTAAATTTTCTTAATCTAAAAATAAATCTAGAACACAATCAGATTCCACCTCACACAAGTAGGAGAGCTACAATCAAAAGAACAGATAGAGCTGGGAATAGAGTTCGGGGTACAGCACAGTACTTAGCACATGGGAGGTTCTAGGTTCAATGGTTCAATCCCCAGCCACTCCCCAAAGGACCTATAATGACAACTTCTTATATGAAAGTAGATAAGTTGGAACATCTATATAATGTTGAAGAGCATGTAAAATGGTATGGCCACTTTTTTTTTCTAAGTATACATTCAAAATACATGAAAAGGGGCCACACTCAGGGGCTATGGTTTGATCCCCAGTACCACATGCCATGTCAGCTCCACCCCCAGGGTGGGCTCAGCTGGCCACAAAAAGAAAAAAAATACATGAAAAAATATCTATACACAAAAATTTATATATAGTGGCATTATTCATAATAGAAAAACACAGAAGCAAATCAACCCAAAAGTGAATGAATAAACATAATAGTCTGTCCATACAATGGAATACTATTCAGCAAGAAAAAGAAAGCCATACATATTGTATGTATCTATTTCAATGATATGTTGAGAATTGGCAAGTCTATAAAGATAGAAAGTATATAAACAAGTGATTAAGGATGGTGAGAGCAAGGGTGGGGAGGATGGAAAATGACTGCTCATAGATATAAGGCTTTCTTTTTGGATAGTAAAAGCATTCAAAAATTAGATTCTGGTGATACATGTGAACATACCAAAAGTGATTGGATTTTAGGCTTTAAATAGATGACTTATATGGAACATAAATGATATCTCAATAAAGGTGTGAAAAATACAGTAATGCATTCAGTGAAAATAATATGATCTGCTTAACAACATAAGATACTCTCACTATTAGATTGGACTCATAGAGATCCACTTGTTTACAGCCTACCAAGAGCTGGGATTACAGATGCACGCCACCACACCCAGTCTCAATTGCCATCTCAGCATGCTCCTGGCCTGAAGCAGGGCTGGCATGGCAGACCCAGGGATTGAACCCCTGGCCCCTGGGCCTCCTTGTATGAGCTTTAATCTGCTGAGCTATTTGGCTGGTCCTTGTGGCCACTTTCTATATATCATAAAGGACAACATCATCTATGCTGGTGTTCTCATTGCCACTCTGATGAACACTTTGACTACCTACCTGTTCCCAGTCGTGCTTGGATAACTGATCAGATGATGAATTATTTTTTGCCCCTGACCCAGTGCTTGTACTTGCTTTACTTTTTTCTGGTTCAATAGAACTTCCTGCCAGTGGAGGTAGCATCACAGATTTCATCTACAAAAAAAAAAATTTGTTTTAGACAAACCCACTGGTTATTGTACTACCTGCAAACATTTAAGTACCAGCTAGTACTGCATCACTGTAATGAAAAACACATGGTCTCCTTTTCCATTTCACCTACCTCCTATGTCTTTCAAATCCATCCATGTTTGTAAAGTGGGCCTGTCAAATACTGTTTGTATATTCTTTCAACTAGAGATACTACCCATCAGGGAAAGAATTGCATTAGTGTTTCTAAGGGATCCCAGATGAAGGTATGTAGGTGCTAGCTATGTTCTAAGATATTATCACAGGAAGTGGAAGGAAAACTAGTTTCTTTTGAGCCTTTATCTATTCCTGGGGCTTAGAGGAGTGTATGCACATTCCTTAAAAAGGTGGCTGCTTTCCATTTTGCTGTGCTTTCTAGAAAAATGAGAAAAAGTACATTTGTGCCTAAGAAAGCTCTTAAAATGGGGTATATGTTGAATACTTGGGAAGCCCTTCAACTTAAATACAGTATAGTTCTCAACCTGACCTGACAACAACTATGTTCTCTAATCCTACCAAGCTTCTGTGTTTCTTTGGAAAATAAAATGCTTTCCTGACAGTACGTCAACTACTATAACCTTTCCCTGTGTTCCCCTACGCAGGCTGAGACTATAATTTTATACTTGCTTCTTTATAGCATTACACCTTCACACAAAACAATGTTAAACTATACTTCTATACGGTGGCTATCATTCAATGACAGCCAATTCTCTATGACAGGCATTTAGTTTCTCCCATAAACTACAGTGTGTATGAAATCTTGCCCTCATTTTTCTAAAAACAAAATGAAATCTTATTCTGAAGTCTTGTCTCATTCAGCTGGTAGAAATTCAATCTCAGCTGTTATTGACTAGTTCATAGCCTACCTTCCCTGTCTTCCTTCAACAAATGTCCTCAGGTTTTAGTCAGAATAAAGTATTCTAGGAGGTCCCTCTGGACTTAAGTCCACACAATTCTTTTCTGATAAGCTCATTGGGCAAGGCTACATGGTCCCTTAAACATGTATTGCTATATAGTTTGGAAGGTCACGTAAGATTGGGATATTTCACCCCAGCTCCCCTGAGCCACTACACCATCACTTTCTCTTGGAGGTCCAGTTGGCTAATTCTTTCCCCACCTTCTTCTAGAAAGCCTGAAGAATGCTTAATCAGAATCTTAGTCTTACAGAATCTTCCTTTTCTGCCCTTCTGTATTGACATCTAACCTGCTCACTTTACAAAATGATTTTAATGAACCCAGAAAGGAGGTTGCCAGGTTTCCCCAATACTATCACTGTCCTACTAACAAACATGTCATGACCACAAGTTTAAACCAGAAAGTATGGCCACTCTGACAGCCGGAAAGTCTTACAGAATGGAAAAGGAGGGGTTGATAGTTTTGACTTAAAAATCTAAGAGTAGTGCTCTATGGAATATATGTGGTACTCATAAGTGAAAAACTGAGGCTTAGAAATGTTTAATCACAAAAAAAGAAAGAAAAAGAAATGTTTTGTACCTCAGCTGACAGAGTTCCAGAAACTCAAATGTTCTACTTCAAACCTATTACTTTCATTATGATTCAATTATGTTTACATAATATTATGTACTCTAGGCCAAACTCTAGGTGGGGTACAGGACACAAACAATGTACAAGTCAAATTTCTATCTTTAAAGCCATTCTTATGAACAGATGGACAGTGGTCACTGATGGGGAGTGAAATTTGAGATATCTTAGGAAAATGCCAGGCCTTATAACTTCTTCCTTTATCTGTCTTGGTGAAACAGACCTCAGATCTAAGTATCCATAAACAAAGGGCAATCTGAAAAAGACAGCCATATGTTTGGTATTTGCTATATGTTACTTTTTTCATATTTAATCTTTGCAACAATCCAATATTATAGATATTTTTATTAGCTTATATTTGTGATACATAATAACTACATTCATTGTGGGGGACTGGTACATATTCACATTGCACCTTAATCATTCTTATTTCCCTTCCTCCTCTCCCAGGCTTCAACTACCCCAACTCCTGCTCCCCTTCTCATCTCTACAGAGTCTGCCTCCCTGTTTCCTATCATCTCTCTTTTATTTTGCTCCTTAAATTATTTATATTTTATGTTTCTCATATAGAAGGATCCATGAGATAATTAATCTTCTGTGCCTGATTTGTTTTACTTTGCATTATGGCCTCAAGATGCAACCTTTTTCTTATACATGACTCAAATGTATCCTTCTTTACAGCTGAGTAGTGCTCTATGGAGTATATATGGTACTAATAAGTGAAAAACTGAGGCTTAGAAATATTTAATCACCAAAAAGAAAAAAAAAAAAGAAATGTTTAATCACTTGCCCAATCACTCAGCCAGAAAGTAGCAGAGACAGTATGGAAACCTAAGGACACCTGTTTGACAGGAGACCTCTACAGTCTTTACTATGTCAAGGTGTCTCTCAATTTAGGGTCTCCAAAGACCTAGTAAGGGACATTTCAGAGATATGCTCTCACTATCACAGAAAACCTTTGATCAAGCTGGCTGCTCAGGCTAACCTCAGGAAAGTACAAGCTTTCAGGGTGAGAGATTGGTAGTGGCTGCCATGGCTAATTAGCACTACATCATAGGGCAGATAGTAGTAGAGTATAAGCATTCATGCCATGTGCTTGCCAGTTTTGACTGATAAAAGCATCATGTTCCCTTGCTCCAGGCTAGAATAATATCCACTTACTGTGTTAACAAAGACTATGTCATTTTGATCAAATGTCTTACTGACTTGACAATCTCTGATAACATGACAAATGGTACCTTGAACTTAGGATACTCCTCTTTGTTTTATTGTAAGTAGGATTGTTTTTGAGAGTACAAAGAGGTATTGCTAACAATTACACCAGAACAACAGGCATAAACCAGGAAGTATAGGCATAAGTTGGTTAGGTGGAGGAGATAGGGATAGAAAAATCACAAATTCAGGAAAGGGGAAACTTGTGAGGAAGTTTCTTTTGTCTTAGGACTACCCTGTTTCCATCTTAAATCTCTTAGGAGACATTCTACAAATATCAGGCACTTACTACATCTAAGGGACTGGAATTTTATCAGTGAACTGTATAAGCAAGGTAATATAGTTTAAAAAAAGAAAAAGAAAAAACAGAACTATGATTATTTAATTTTCGTAACTTATAAATTATAGGATACATACAAGGGGCTTGACAGCATATAAAGGGAGATGTGACCTAGTCTGAAGTTTGTATTAAACTTAAATTAAAAGGATTTAAGACAGTAACACTATTATTCACATGTAAAGAGGCTAAAAGTGTGACAGGGATCCATTTTTTATCTCTATCAAGTTCAACCCAGCTCTAGGCCCCATCTGCCCAGATTGGTAGGAAGTTGTGTATCAGTACTGAGGGGTGATGATTTAGATTTCCTACTAGGATCACATATCATCAGTCTGTCTCCATATGCTCAAATGGCACCACTTCTGTCCCTAACCTAGGCGTTTGGCTAGGTTCTGATAAAATAAGACAACTACTCTGTAAACCCCACCCAAAGATCGCTTCATTAAGTGTGGATTCTATGGGTATCACACAACCACTTTTTCAAAAGTTCTATATAAATTCTAGTTCTGCTTTTTTTGTATTTAATGTGTATTTAGGGTTAAAATTTCTCAAAACAATTGTTCTGGTCCCTTTGAAGTATAATGCAAATCACAGCAATTCAGAAACAAATTGCATAGGATTGTACTTATATGAAGTCACTAGTCAAATTCATAGAAACAGAAAGTAGAATATTGGTTGCTGAGGCTGGAGAAGGAAGAAAATGGGGAGGTATTATTTATTGGTATAGTTTTAGTCTGGAAATATACAAAAATTATAAATGGATGATGATCGCATTGGCAATTGTTGCAGAACACCCAGTGCCACTAAATTATACACTAAAAATGGTTACAGTGGTAAATTTTGTTATACGTATTTTACCAAATAGAGATTTTCATTCTTTAAAAATTAAAATTTCACTTTTAGAAACTTACAATGTGCCAACACTTTATGTTTCTACTTTGAGCATGAAGTTTTTAAAATTTCTACCTATAGCAGTTACCCATTTAGTTCTTTATCAAGCAAGCATAGATTTGTTTGAAACTTACAGTAGTCATTTCAGTATTATAATAACCACTAAAATACAAATCAATTCAAAATAATAAGTGAGTAGAGGTACATATCACATAATAAATGCCTGATACAGATCCATGCAAATATTACTTCTTACTTTGTGTCTTTCTATCCGGTGGAGTAAGTTCACGTCAGTGGACTCTGATATCCCACCATGCACGACAAGGGTTTCACCGTCAATAATGGCCCCAATAGGGATCCAGACGTAGACGTCTTCCAGGGCTTGCAAGATTTTTTTCCCATGGATCTGTAAGTAAGAGCTTGAATAAGTTTTGCCTTTCTGCTAAGTTCAGCTTATTGTACAGTTCTGAGGTATGAAAAAAAGCAATAGTTTTCATGCCACCCAAAAGGAATCAGGCAGATGCTACTACCCAACCAACATGTATTAATCACATTTTTTAAATTCTGTTTTGTTTTTGCAGTACTAGGGATTGAACCCAGGAGCACTCCACCATGGAGCTACCTCTACAGCCCTTTTAATTTTTAAACAAAGTCTTGCTAAGTTGCTTAAATGAGCTTTAATTTATAGCCCTCCTCCTTTAGCCACCCCAGTAGCTGATATTACAGGAATATGTCACCATGCTTAGATTTTTATTCTGTAGTTTTGATACTTTGACATCTTGGGCTCTTGCCAACCTGGAGGAGAGATTGCTGCTTGGAATGCTAATTGCTAAGGATAGTAAATGACTTAAGAACAGGCCACACACCCAATACTTCTTCTATTGGGCTCTCACATTCAGAGCCACTATCTCTTGCCTGAATCATACAGAACAAAGTACCAACAACTAGAGCAAACCCTTATGCCCCAGAGCAGAGCAATGCTATTCATACTCATCAATCTTAAACTTCATTGCACTGAGGCATCTTGCCCATTCTCTTACATGAGAATCAGCTCTTTCTACCTTCTGAGGGATTCTGGTACTTCCTTCCCTAGGTACTCCCCACAGTGTGACATGCACTGTCTCTTGTTTCTAAAGAACTGTGAATAAAAACCTTCCTTCATGACACTCAGTTTTATATTCTCTTATTTCTACATGCCTGAATAAAACAAATCCTAGACAAGTACCTTTAAAGCAATGGAATATGCTGCTACTGATGCTGAAATGGACACCAAAGTTACAATTTAAAAGCTTGCTTTAGTACAGAAAGAAAATATAAGACTACCATTGCAAAAGCTTCCTGCTATGCTTTTATTTTATTAGCATAGATTCTTACTAGTTGAACCTATCACCCTTCCTAAAGCAATAATTCAGGCTTTGCTGGGTCTTTTTGACTTCTATGCATCAACACCAGAGAATGCAATTTTTTATAAAACAAAAAGTATGATTCTTACCTTGTATTTATTCAATATTTCTTTTGTGAAGCCATACCTGAAAAAATGAAATTTAGACTGTTAATTGTTAGTAACTCCTACTTATATGAGTCATGAAGCAAAAGGAGCTCTTGACATCTCACTATAACCTGTACCAGGAACTCAAGCAACTAGACTACAGTTGCAACTGTTACTTGCCAATGTGTGTGCTAGGCAGGATGGAAAGAACAAAAGCAGCCAATTGCATCTGCCTTACTCCCAAAGAGCTTAGAGCATAACTGGAGAAAGAAAACGGATTTTCATGAAATGATTATAAGACATAAATTAAGAAAGACGTGGCAGAGAAAGGTAGCAATTTTTTAAGAGGTGTATCATGTGCTGTGTACTGGAGGAAGTGGTGTAGGAAAAGGCTTTCTCATTCAGATATAATTTCTCAGTTGTCCTATATTTTATAGTAAATGATCACAGAAAAGAGAAGACTAAACAAAGACCAAAAAAAAAAAGCCTAGAAGATAACTTGTTGGTACTTTATGATTTTTCTGATAAAGGTCATGAAATGAATAATATTGGGAGTTTTAATTGAAAGTACTGGGGAATTTTAACACCTGGCTAGCTAAGAGAGACAATATTCTTTTCATTTACTTTTCCTTTTTTTAGAATGATAATACATATTCTTAATAAGCAACACAATAAAGTAGGAACATAGAACACTCCCAGTTGTACGGATCACCTCAGGTAGGTTTCCGCGATTTAGCGTTGTTTTCTGTGAAGTCCTCCTGCATTCACTAAAAGTACATGTGTTGTTAAACCAATTTGTACCTGGAAGCTTCTTTCTCTGAAACACTGAATACAGTTGACTATACCATCCTTCTAGAAAATGTCTTCCTTTGAATTGGATACCAGTAAACTCTTGGTTTTTCTACCTTTCTGGTTATTCTAAAGCTCCTTTGCAAGTTCTCCTCTACCCAGCCTCAAATGTTGGAGCTCCTTCAGATTCTATCCAAAACCCTTTCCTCCCTTCACCTTCTCCCTTATCAAACTCATCCCTGCCCATTCAGGACTTCAGTTACTGTCTAGTATCACCACCACAGAAGCTACACTTTTTTTTTTCATCTCTGGATATATACAATCTACTGTCTACTCAACAACACCAGAACAGCTTACTTCAAACAGAACTCTTCATTCTCCTTTAGAATGACATCATTACATCCCTAACCTCAAGCTAGGAACTTGGAGGTCAACCATGGATCTTCCTTCTTTCCAGACCCTCACATCAAGTTATTGATCATTCATTCATCAAACCCTCATGTCCTCTTCAATCTATTTCTTTGCATCCCCATTGCCACTACCCTAGTGCAAGAATCTATCAGTCTCTTTAACTGCTTCCCAATTTACTTCACTGTATCTTGCCCTCTCCAAATAACTCTTCATGCTACATGGATTTTTTTAAAGTACTAGGGATCAAACTCAGGACCTTGTGCTTGCCAGGCAAGCACTTACATCACTGAGCTATATCCCCAGCCCCCTCCTACATTTTAAAAGCATAAGTTGCATGATATTCTTTAATGATACTATCTTGCCCTTGGAAGTCCAAGGCAAGATGGACTTTGCACCATTCACCTATTTCTCATATCTCAGCACTACCAGGAGCACCTTATTCATCATTCTATGCTTTAGCATTCTTAAAATTTTTTGAAATCTAAAATGTCTTGTTCCAAGCTTTAAATCAGTTATTCTCTCACTGTGCAACATTATTTCCCATCCCTCCACCATACCTCTCTTGTGACCACTTACTTCATCCTTAAGGTCCTAGGCTACTGCCATACTTCTATGGGAAAACTTTCTATCATCCTTCAGTCAAAGAAGATGATCCCTTTATAAAACACCATATTTGTCAACCCTGTTCAACATGGTCTTTCCCACCACATATAAACTCTTTTTCACATGGGAAGGTGAATAAGAAATGTTGGGAGGAGAAGAGGTGGAGGGGTAAAAAATTCAAAGAAAACAATTGAAACTGAACTTTTGCCAATGGGGAGAGGAAGAAGAGATAGATGAAGGGAGAGTTAACAAGATAAAAAATAATTCAGGAGTGTTATATACATGTACAAATCGCCCATGATAAATGTCATCATTACGTGCTTCAAACATGAAATATTTTTTAAAGGAAGAAAAAATATCTCTGCATGGGCCGAGGTTGTGTCTCTTTTATTAACTTTATCTTTATTTCATTTTTGAGGTAGTGTTTCATTTATACACTCCAGGCTGGCCTCCAATATGGTACCCTCCCACCTCCGCCTCCCAAGTGTTCAGATTGTAGGCATGCACCACCATACTTGGCTTTTTTCATTAACAATTAAAGACACTAAACAAATATGATTGGCTAGCTGAAAAATTTAAAGAATAAATGGCATCCCCAAATCGAAGTATAGAGCTACTTTTTAAAATAGAATTAGCTTCTGATAATAGTTTAGGGATTTAAAAAAATCAGTCTCAGCATTTGTTTTTTCACACATTGGAATTAAGAAATTCTGTTCTCAGGGCATGTGTCAAAAGGCCAAAAATATAAAACTAATCAGTTGCTGAGCTTTAATCAAGGCACCCAAAATCCCAAGACAAAAAGCATGATACATGCCATGTCTTCTAGTACCCTAGAGCAAACTGATTTTTGTCTTTCTTAAAATGAGAAATGCAAAGGGGGAGGAGGAGGAAAAAGATTTGTGTCCTACAGTGTCTTTCTGAAAAATTAAACCATTTAACCAATCTTTATTTCTCAGTCTCTAGTGAGTCAGATAGCTGAGATGCTATGTCATAGCTATTCTCAAGACTATTTGTGAGCAACTATGTCAGAAGCAATTACCATGTCATAAAAATACATGCATCAGTGAACAATATGGTTCATTTCTGAGATAACATTTGAAGCAAGCCAGAAGAAAAGCAACACAATTATTCCATCTAACTGTGTGTAGAACTTACCAATCTTCTGAATCTGGCCTAACAGTCCTACCCAACATGCACTTGGGCTAGAAGCAAGAGAAGGAACACTATAAGAGGGCAAAGGAAGAACAGGATGGGAGGAAGAGATAAGAAGGGGCTTTAGAAATACTGATTGTTGAAAACTAGGGTGTTGCACAGGAGGAAAAACTGAGGTCTCCTTGAGACTCCCCTCATTTCTTCTTCTTTACTCTCGCCTCTTTCTGCTGGGAACTAAAAAAGGCAGCATTTTGCAGGGTGGGAAATGAAGAGTAAATCTAACGTCTGATGTTACCTCATATTCATCATAAAATCTTCATGGTTCCCTCTGTTCAAGTGTATGTCATTGGGGTAGACGAGAAAACTCAAAAAGAGAATCATTAGGACCTCGATGGAATTTTTTCCTCGATCTACAAAATCACCATTAAAGAGATATGGATTGTTCTCCGAAGGGAGACCATTCTGTGGAAGGAAAAACAAGCATTTAGAATAATATTTTTTCACAGTAAGTTTTTGTACATGGTGTCTCTGTGGATATGTAGAAAAGGGGCTGAGTTCTGCTCACTTGATTGGGCCAGTCTCCCTCTTCCAGGGTAGGCAGGTTTACTTGGGAAAGCAAGATCTCAGGGAAGGTGGGGGTTGCTTTTCTGTCCATCACCTACTATGAGTTTTCTCTAAAAAGAATTGATCCTTTGTGCTATCAAAAATGCCTATGCTCCTCTGTTCCTTTTCTCTGTAAGAGGGAAATTTCTACCCAAGAAGTATACTAAACTAATTAAGAGGCAGAAACCTTCTGTTCCAATGTATTCAACATTTAATCTCTTTGGGCTATAAATCCCTTGATTTGCAAAATGAAGATTATACAATATCCCTGCAGATCTCCTGCAAGGGTGGGCAAGAAAGTATCCAGGCAAGTGGAAGATGGATGCAATGTGACTGTGACCAAGGGTGATATTCCAGTGGGCACAGACACAACCACAACTGTTGGGCCATATTAATTGTTAGATATTTTGAATATCACCCCTTAGCAATAAGCTGTTTTTAAAACCAATGTTAGAATGAAAAAGAGCTGAATAGAGGACAAAGGACTGGATTTATAATAGCTATCATTTAGTCCTACAATATAAAACTCTAGAGAAAAAGAAATATATGTAACATGGTTACATTTTCTATATATGATAAGGACATGGAATATTCCAGAATATATACCCTGATAAGGAAATAGCTGAGTTCATTTCTATTGCACAGTAAGATAAATTTTAATGTCTTAAAAGAAAATAGTAAATTACTCATACCATATGAAAATATACATCAACAAATACATATTTTCCCTCAAAAATCTGTCTTCATGAAATATTATGAATATTACTATTAATAAATGTCTATTCTAGTTATATTAATATTTCTCAAACATTAATATTGTGTTAGTTTTCAAACTACATAATATTTTATTACTTTTATTTATCCTCCTGTTTATATACATTTAAATTATTCATGGCAATATGATAAGAAGAGTTAGAAAATATAATGAAGTTTTAACACATACTTTAGGGATTCCAGAAATCGCTTATGTGGTGTAATATGTTCTGACAAGTAAAAACAAACAAGCAGTGGCAGAATGTAATAAGAAGACTAATATTCTGGTCCAGTTCTAGCTATTACCCAGGTGTTGCTGGACAAGTTCTTTCATCTTTTCACCTATAAAATGGGGATAACTTTGATATTTACTATTGATGTATATTTTGCAGTTGAAATGGGTTATGCTTATAAGATCACATAAAAACATAAGGCACCAACATAAATTATGAGATTCATTTTATCATGACTTCCATGCTATTTCAAATTTTAAGGTTGCACCGTTTTACATTTTCTTAATACATTAATCTGCATAACCTCACTCATGTAAGTCTTAGTGTAAGCAATTACAAAAATATAGGCTACTGCTCACTCATCAAAACCTAAAATAGAAGGATTTTGCATCTCTGATACTTTTCCTTCCCGCAGCCTTCAGCAGACTGGAATAAGCAGCTGGAGGGCCAGGAAATGCTAGAAGCTGCTGTGTTGTCAAGATGTCTAGGCTCTGAAGGGAGCAAGAGGAGCAGCACTAGAGAGCCCTAGGGTGAAAACCTAACAAGACTAAGCTGAGAAGACCCATGAATGCATTGACTAAAGGTGATTAGCATGTGAGGCATCTGGTTGGAAGGAGGGGCATAACACTGGATCTTACTAGAAAATGTGCAGGGGAACTTCTTCCACAGCAAAAAGCCAGAATGTGCACACTTGCACTTAGGGGTACCTAGGAACACAAAAGCTTCTTTTCACAAACTTGACACGGGAGTACAAAGGGTTGTTTCTCCAACTGTAGAGAGGTTTAAGCCAGTTTAAGCAGAAAATAGCAAGTAGAAATAAGCTGATGCTTAAGAGAATCCAGTAACTATCAAGAGAAAGAGAGACAGACAGACAGACAGAGACAGACAGACAGAGAGAGAGATCAACTCAATGTGCTAAAAGGAGATGGCTTCTAATGAAACAGGCTTGCTGGAGGAGACCAACGACAATTTTATTTTTTAAAGAATAATAATAAGAAGAGCATAAAATAAATAACAAAAAGCTAAAAGTTCTTGGCATTAAAATTCACTGTGCAGTCTGGGAATAGTGGCAAATACCTACATTCCCTGCTACTCAGGAGGCTGAGGCAGGAGGATTGAAAGTTCAAGGTCAGTGTGGGCAACTTGCTGAAGTGATACCTCAAAATTTAAAACTAAAGTAGGGAGGGGAAACTGGGGATATGCTCAGTGATAGAGCACTTGCCTAGCACAAATTTAATCCCAACAGCACAAGTTTTAATCCCAAGTACCCCCCTACGCACATGCCATTCAAATTTAAAATATCAGTGGATTAGTGCTAAAAGAATGGTCGTGAAATACATCATTGACCTGAAAAAGTAATCAAAAGAAAACTTTCTCACACAGAACAGAAAGCAAAAGATGAAAATAAGAATGAGACTAAAGGTCAAATAACAGTGATAACAAAATATTTTTAAGCCAGAGAAAGGCCAAGAGGAAAAAATACAGATGTGAACAATGCACCTTGCAATATATAAATAAACATAAATTGATACAATACCATGGAAACTGTATTTAAGTAATAAGCAAGGATTCTATAAATAGAAGAGGAACTTGCTTATTTTTTTAGGGAAGGTCTCTACAGGGTGTTCAGGGTCTCACTCCTAGATCAGACTGGTAGTGATCCACCTGTTTACAGCCTCCCAAGTGCTGGGGTTACAGGTGCGTGCCACCACACCCACTCTCAGAACTTGCTTAGAATTACAAATACACTAATTTATTCAGATGGACTAGATAGGAAAAATGGTCAAAACTTAAAAATATGACATAAATAATAGCTTGAATTTCAAGAGAGAAGAGGTAAGAAAAGTAAAATTTTATCTGCATGAGGGATATGGAAAATGTGAAAATAGTTATTTTACTGGGAAAGTGAGATGATTGTAGTAAAAGAATAAGGTTATAGCTATTAAGAAATACACAAACACATTATTTATTAGCGATGTCAAGAATGGGCAGATGATTACTAGTGAAAGGAAAAGCACAGTAAAAATTTCCAATGCAACAGCAATTAATAACGAACACTTCAAGCTGGGCACATTGGCATGCACCAGCAATCCAAACTATTTGGAGGGCTAAAAGAAGAAGATTAGCAGTTTAGGGTCAGCCTAGGCAACATAGGAAGACCTCATCCCACAAAGGAGCAAAAGAGAAAAAGAAAAGAAGGAAAAAGAAAAACTTTAGGAAAAAAGATAAACCAAAGTAAATAGGAAGGTGGTATTATGGTTTGTGTTTAGTTGTCCCACCAAAGCCTCACGCAGTCAGTCATGGGGTGGCTTCTGGAGTTTGTGATTGGTTGCTGTGGGTGTGGATGCTGGGGAAGGTACTTTGCATTCCAGTGTAAGGAGGGCAGAGAAGCTAGCTGCTTCACCTGCTGCTACTCCTTTAGGGCTCTTGCTCTTTGCCACCACCATGAAAAGTGGCTCTCTGCCATATGCCAGGATGCCTTGGAGCCACCAGAGTATAGACTGCAATCTCCAGTAACTGTGACCTAAATAAACCTTTCCTTCTTTCATTTTGAGTGTCAGGTATTTGTCCCAGCAACGAGAGAAAGAGTAACTAAGACTGGTGGAATACAGGAAAATTTTTAAATGCATCTGTTGTTATGCTAAATTTAAGTGGGTTAAATTCTCCCATATATACCTTGAAAACAAGATACATACAACAAAGAGAAAACAAGAATGAAATCTGAATATAAGAGAAAGTAGAATTCAAGATTAAAACATTAAATAGCATCACAAAGCAACACTAAATCATAATGAAAGGTACTTTATGAAGAAGTTACAGTTCATGATCTTGTCAATATACAAAAGAACAAGTCTGTGCTTCAGATATTTACTATAAATGCAAGCAGAAATGTTTAATATACAAACATAGTGAGTTAATTAAATTGAATTATTGTTGTAAAATAATATCCATAAATTCTTTGACAGTAATTTTAAACAGTGAAGCCTAATTTTGCTTTTCCTAAGTGCGGTCTGGACTTAGTGACTTGCTTCTTTTTTTTTTTTTGGCAGAATCGGGGATGGAACTCAGGCCCTTGCATTTGCCAAGGAAGTGCTTATTCCACTGAGCCATCTCCCCGGCCCCAGTGACTTGCTTCTAATGAAGGCAGACAAAGACAACAGAAGTGCTGATGCACAAGTTCAGAAAATAAATCATAAAAGACACCACAGCTTCCTCATTGCTTGTCTCTTGGCCAAATGCTATGTCATGAGAGTATACAGGTAGCATTGTGGAGAGGTCCATGAGGTTAGTGAGGAGCTGATATGTTATGCCTCAAGCCATGTGAATTAGCCATCTTAAAAACAGATCCTCTGGCTTTAGTCAACCTTTCAGCGGAGCACAGCCTGACCGATCAATGACTACCACTCCATGACCCCAAGTTAGAACTACACAGCTAAGCTGCACCCAAATTTCTCACCCATAGAAACTAAAACTAGATGCTAATGTTTTTAGCTATCAAGTTTCAGGGTGGCTTATTATACAACATATCACACACATATTTAGAGAGTCAGAGTACAAAAATATGGAACACTGAATATGCAACCAATGAACTTAATAGATATATGAAGAATTTTACAAATAGAGAATGATTTTTTCATTTGTCTGTGGAGAAAAAAAAAGCCTTATACTTGACTTTAAAAGAATATTTTCAATTAATTAATTAATTAATTGGTACAGGGTCTTACTACAAAGCTGGGACTCATAGTCTGAGCTTGCCCAGGGTTGTGATTACAGGTGGGGGTCACCACACCCAGCTTCGGTGGCCTGCACATCATGTGGTACTGGTGATCAAACCCAGGTCCTTTGTGCTTGCCAGGCAGACACTTAGTCAGCCAAGCTATCTCCCTAACCCTGAAGGGATCTTTAACAAATAACAAAATGTGATTAGAAAAAATTGTAATTGCTTGAATTAAGTTTCTTGGAAATTAACAACTGCAATCCTGATAAACATTGGCTTGAAGAGAAAATTAAAAGCAAATTTTCAAGTTCCATAGAAGGCTCAGTTAAAATTAAACTCACAAAACACGTACAGCTATAAATGCTTTCATTGGTAAGGATGAAAGATTGATTCATCCTAAGAAATTAGAAAACGAACAATAAAGCCAATCAAAGATAAAAGCTGAAATTTTAAAAAGATACATAATTTCAAAGGTTATTTCTTTGATCATCTCAATAGACACAGAAAAAGGCTTTGGCAATATCCAACATCCATTCGTGATAAAAACACTGAAGAAAATAAATATAAAAGGACCATATCTGAATTTGATAAAAGCCATTTATGACAAACCTACTGCCAACATCTTATTAAATAGGGAAAAACCTGAAAGCCTTCCCTGTAAAATCAGGAGTAAGAACTGGGCAGTCTGGAAAATGAGGCAGGAGGTTCACC
>PVKA01002606.1:60500-122407 GCA_004027165.1 Ctenomys sociabilis
AAAAAAAAAAAAAAAAAAAAAAAAAAAAAAAAAAAAAAAAAAAAAAAAAAAAAGAAAGAAAGAAAGAAAGAAAGAAAGAAAGAAAGAAAGAAAGAAAGAAAGAAAAAGAAAAAAAGAATGAAAAGGAAAGAAAAAATGGGAGGACAAAATGGTGGGGTGTGGTAGTAGCTCCCCATAATCTGGAATCCAGGTACTGGAAAATTAAAACTTGGCAAAGAGAAATAGATTTCCAGAAAAATTAGAAGCTACACAGAAGTTTAAAAGATGGTCCACAATAGAGAAAAAAGAAACAATCAGGACTGTTTCCTCAGCACACAGTTCATGGGCAGATGCCTGGCTTCCTAGCAGCACTGGCTAGTAGAGGTTACTCTCCTACAGTCTCTGGGCAAGAGATAGGCATGGGAGCCAGTCATGGACAGAGAGCCGGCTAGAAAGAGCTCCCCTGAGCAGTCTAATCTCAGATTGGGAAGGACACAGGCACTGCCCCCAGACGTGAGCCACCAAGTCCAGCTTGAGCTGCATTCAGAAATGGCTTGGTATCAAAGTGCCAGGATTAAGTACTTACACTCTTGCTCTGTGGCCTACATCCAGGGCGGGTCTATCTACCAACATGAGCGAGGACACATCTCAGTGTGGACACTGCTACAGCCTGACGTAAACTGAGGGGTTGCGGGAATGGGAGCACCTCACAAAGCCACAGACCTTAAAGCTAGGTCGAGAAACTGACTTGCTGGACTGCATAATAGTAGATTCTAGATAGAAACCACCCCTTCAAAAATAAAGAGAATTGTTTTTTGTTTGTTTCTTAGACTCATCACTCTTTGTTTTTCCTTTCTGTCTTAATTCTTCACAGATTTGTTGGTGCTTGGGGGATTTCCCTTTATGTTTTCCTCTTTCTTATCTTACTTTTCTTTTTTTAATGGGCAGAATATATTTATTGAGGGAAAGAGAGCTCCTGTCTGAGAGAGGGACAGGAGGGGGACCCTGAGCAAGTTGGCCCCTCTTATCTTACTTTTCCTTATTTTTTAAAAATTTTTCTATGTTTATTCTCTATTGTTTATTTTTTCTTCCTTTTTTAATCTTCATTTCTAATTTTTTATTACGTTTATCTATTCTACAAATATCCTTTTAATCCTTGATAAGATTTTCTATCTTTTCTCTCCTCGTCTCACAGTTTAATTTTTCCAAATTTTCTTCCAGAATTTATCCATTCTCAGTGCCGTATATCTTTAATAGTAGCTTTATTAATCTTTCAATAAATAGTTAACTGTGTTACTACTGCTGAATTGTTCTCTATCATTATTAGTGGAGGTTAAATATTTGCAATGTCAGTATTTGATTTGTTTTAGTATTTTATATTATAATTATAAAACTTTTCTAAGGTTAAGGATGCACATTAATGCTTCTTTTGTAATATATTTTGTACAGGGCCTCACTGCATAGCTTTTACTTATAGTAATCTGCCTATTTTCAGCCTCTCCAGTGCTGGGATTACAGGTATGCACCACCATGCCTGGACTTGTTGGCCAGCTCAGTGTGCCTGGTGGCAGGGCCAGCACAGCATGCAGTCCTGGGAATCAAATCCTGGTCCCTGCACTTGCCAAAGCAGATGCTTAGTTCACTGAACTATCTTGCCATCCTTTTTAATGCTTCTTATGGTATGCTAATATCTACTATGTCTTTGATGATATTACTACGTCTTATTTACTTAATACTGCCAGGGTTATACAATTGTTGCTGTTAGAAAGTTTTCTTTATATGCCAATATCCTGATTAACTTTGTGATATTAACAATACTATGAGCCAGGCATGCTGGTGCACACCTGTAATCCCAGTACTTGGGAGGTTGAGGCAGGAGAATTGCTGCAAGTTTGAGACTAGCCTGGGCTACAAAGTGAACTCAAAGCCAGCCTGAACTGCATAGTGAGACCCTGTCTCAAAAAGATAAAAAAAATATATATATATTATGGTCCATTTCTGGAGAACTTGGGTGCTGAGCCAATTACACTGTATTCTCCCTTCCCAAATACAGAGGTTGTCAGATTTTGGGACAGAGACAAAGAACTATAGTTAGCCACTCTCTGAGTGTGCATGAAAAGCAGACTAACTAAAGAGATTTCTATACTAGCAACAAAGTTTTTCTACTATATGTAACCACAAACCTAAGCACAAAAGAAACAGATCATAACAAAAACAATAGAAACATGAGAAAACAAGGCAACAACATGCATCCCAAAACTCCAAGTCCTAGCCGGGCATGGTGGCGCAGGCCTGTAATCCCAGCACTTGGGACGCTGAGGCAGGAGGATTGTTGTGAGTTCAAGACCAGCCTACAAAGTGAGCTTAAGGCCAGCCTGAACTGCATAGTTCAGTTGAAAAGACTGATAGTTGAAAAAACTGCATAGTTCCTTTGAAAAGACCTAAATAAATAAATAAATAAATAAATTCAAAAAAACAACAAAAATCCAAGTCCTCCAAAAATAATCCATGGGACACTGAAGGGAAATATAGTAAAAGACATACAGTCAAATTACTTGAAAAGATAACAGAAATAGAGCTCTAATGGTACAAATGCTTAGTACACAGTACTTATACTGAAAAAAGAGCAAAGGAGATTTAAAAACTGATCAGTAACATGCTCACAGAAGATACAACTGATAATTAATTAATAAACAAAATGATGATAGGGCTTACAGAAGACACTAATAAAAACTAGCTGAACTAAACAAAATGATAAAAACATGAGTGATCAATTCAACATAGACTAGAGTCCATGAGAATGCCCTAAACAGAAATCTGGAAGACTGAAAATCCTATTTGAGAGTATAGACACCAGCAGCAACCATTGTGAGAGCAGAATATCAGAGTTAGAAGATACAGATGCTTTCAAAGACAAATTATTCATACATATCTTAAAAATATGAAGACAATCTGAAATCTGAATCCAATAGCTGATAGATGCCACAGATTAATCTAAGATTAATTGGAATTATTGAAATACCAAAACACCACACAAAACATTTTTAAAAATCCTGTATGCAGAAATAATTTCAGAAAACTTACCAAATATAGAGAAAGGATTAATAGTTAAGCGAAGCACACATATTCCCAAACAGCTACCATCAAAAGAGAACCTCTCCATATAAAATCATAATCAAAATCCCAGAAGTTCAACACAGGGACAGTTCTTAAAAGGTGTTAAAGAAAAACAACCAATCACTTATAAAGGTAAACCCACCAGAATTATAGCAGACTGCTCAACACAAACGTCGAGGGCCCAGACAGCTTGGAGTGAAAGACAAAAGATGATCACTTCCACCCAGACTTACATATCCCACAAAACATTCAAAACTAGGGCCGGACAGATAGGTCATCAGATTCAAGTGCCTGCTTAGGCAGAAGCAGGGGTGGGGGTTTAATTCCCAGCCTGCTGTAACAGCCCCACCCCCTGGACTTGCTGAGACAGGAACTGCGACTGGGCATGGTGCCATGCACCTGTGATCCCTGCGCTTGGGAGCTGAAAACAGGAGGATCACTATGAGCCCAATCTGTGTAACCCTGTAGTCCCTGTACTGAAAACATAAAAAATCAAAATTGAATGATAAATGAGGAATTTCCTTAACAAAGAGTACATCAAGAAACACTTGACCACCAAACCAAATTGCCATGGGTATTTTATAAAGAGACAATGAAACCAATAATGCCAAAATAATCTAATAGAGAATAATAAACTAGGCAGAAAGATCAGTTAAGCATAAAGGAGAAAAAAAGGAAATTATTAATAGGAAAATAATCCCACAACATGAATAACTCAATGTCTTTCAGTAATGACTCACTATTATACAATCAAAAGACATAAATCAGCAGAATGGATAATTAAATGAAACCCATCGATAAGCAGTACATTTATAAGTCAGATTTGCTCATATGTCCAACAAAGTGAGTGTTATACACCTTTGACATCAATGTACAATGGAAAGCTTTTTCTCTTGCTTCTAACTGTAACATACATCCTGACTAAATCTCAAAAAGAAAAGATTTGGGGCTGGGGAGGTAGCTCAGCGGCATCATAAGTGCCTGCCTGGCAAGCTCAAGGTCCTGAGTTGAATTCCTAGTACTACAAAACAAAGAAAAAAAAATGGATCACCACAGCATCATGAAGCATCTCAGTGACAGAGAATAAAAGAAAGTTATAGGCCTGGGCTGGGGGATGGGAAGAGTAGCAAAAGAAAAACAGCAGCATGACTCCCATTGGACAGCACCACTATGACACCCATTGGGTTAATTAGCTTCCCTCTGTCCTTGTGCACCTGTTTTTCAGCATTAAGAGGTCACCACACATAGCATCAACTTAACAAAATTTAACAAACTAAGGACCGGCCAAATAACTCAGCAGATTAAAGTGCCTGCTTAGGCAGAGCACAGTGGCCAAGTTCGATTCTGACCTGCAGTACCGGCCCCACTCTCAGGTCACGCTGAGATGGGATTAAAACTGGGCATGGTAGCATGTGCCTGTAATCCCAGCACTTGGGACGCTGAAAAGAGACTCATCACTATGAGTCTGATCTACATAGTGAGACCCTGTAGACCCTGTAGACCCTGTCCTAAAATACAAAAAAAAAAAAAAAAAAAAGATTAACAAACTAATTTGCTAGTCCTTGATCTAAAATTTAAGCTTTCTGTTTAATGAGGAAAAACGTCTTGTAATTTCAGTAAGGCTGAGGCTCTGAATGAAGTGTCTCAAACTGGTCAGTCTAATTAAGCAAAAGTGGCTGATTAGAGTTAACCTTTTCAGAAAACAAAATCTAAAAATATGACCTAACTAATGATATGTAAATTGCTTCAATTGATGATAAAATTATATTGGAAGTCATATAATATTGAGATGCCCTTTTAGCAAAGGCCTGTCATGGTTAAGAATGTGGCACCCAGTGGGTGAAGAATCCTTTCCAACCCAGATGGAACTGCATGAGCTAAAACTGTCTTAGTACCATACTACTAAATGATACAATTTTTAAGAACAACCAGCTATACAAGAAACCAAAATCTCATAGAATCCTTTCAAAAGTCATTGGCCTTTATCTTTGGATACATTATAACTTCCTATAAGGCCATGCCCTTTGTTAGCCTGGAATAAGCCCCAGCCTTAAAAATCCAACTCATGCTACATTTTTATTTAGTTTTTTAATTAATTAATTAATTAATTTTTTGCGGTACCAGCGATTGAACTTGGGATCTTGCACTTGTCAAGCAGGCAAGTGTGCCGCTGAACCATCTCCCCAACCCTCATGCTATACTATAAAAAAGAAACAATGAAGAAGAAGATGTCTGGTAAAACACCAATTGAAAGATAAGAATCTTGGCTTAATTACAGGCCTGAGGTTTTCCTGGGTTTTCTTGTATATTGATGGAGAAGAATCAGCTAAGTCAGAGAATAATATAGCTTGTCAAAATAGTTCCCACAATTTAAGTTCTTTTTCCTTTAGAAACTAATAATTAAAAAATAGAAGTTAAAGTTTGACCAGTATCTAGTTCTAAACAATAGCTTTGGAGCTTGTGGCTTACACTGGCCTGTCTTAGTCTTGTGGTTCCTGTCAAGGAACCAGTGAAGCATTACACGTGATTGGGATTCAGTATGTTGTTGATACACTGGTTGAAAACAAAGTATCACAGTGAGAATCAGAAAGCATCACAGCAATGCTACCATTTCCAGAAGTGACTGCATAGGTTATAGCTATGCATCTACTGTCATCCCTGAGCAGGCAACCTTTGATTCTGGTGCCACAAACAGAAATTCATACTCTTCCCACCTGTCTAATCACTCAGATGTTCTTCACTCTTTCCCCCCATCTGCTTTCTTATCTCATTACTCTTCTCTCAATTAATTTTTCTCCTCGTAAGTGTTTTCTCATCCTCCTATACCTAAGACCCAATAATGATAATCATTTATACCACAAGCATTGCTTAGATAATTGAGATAACTGATACATACTCCTTTAAAAAAAAGTGTATTTTTTAACCATTTGGCTTGGGAGTTTTTAAAATATGCCATTTGTTCCCTTTCCTTCTTAGAAAACTAAAAACATTCTTGATCATGCAGGCTCATCAGTCTAAGCATCCCCTCAGGCACTTCTGAGAAGGCTAGAACTTTTCCCTATGCTACACAGCCCCAGTTCACTGAATATTACTACTTCATTCTCGGTCTCATTTTATAGTTCCACATTCCTTACTTCCAGGCCAAGCTTTTATTTTTTATTGCTATCATTGCATCTAACTTTTGCCTCTTCCTACCCTACTCTAATCTGCTGTGTGCCAGGTAGCCAGGAAGACAAACTTGTGTGTACCCTGTATAAGAAAAGGTTTTCCTGACATAGGACTGCAGGTCTTTGAGTAACGAAAGGCCTAGGATCTGTCATGGGAATAAAGTCCACTGGATTCATTTTAAAAGCTCAAGCATTTTAAAAGCTCAGAGATCCCATTTAACCTAACCCTGGGCTTGGGATCCTATAAGTGATAAGTGAAGATATGGAATCAGACAGAAGTTTGATGTCTGGATATTCGGGTAGTACAATATTTTGTATTAATATGGAAAAATTGTTTCCAGAACATTTATATTTAGGCAGCACCACACTGGTGCAGTTATTATCATTCTGCATTTTTAAAAATTTTTATTTATTTTGTATTTTAGGGGTGGGTCTAGGGTGTTCAGGGTCTCACTACGAGATCAGACTTTGTAGTGATCCACCTGTTTACAGCCTTCCAAGAGCTGGGATTACAGATGAGCAGCACCACACCCAGCCAGTCTCAGTTGCCATCTCTGTGTGTCCCCCCCCGGTGGGGGGAGGGCACCAGCATGGCAGGTCCAAGATTGAGCCTCTGGCCACTGTGCCTGCTTGCAGGTGCTACCTGCAATTTGGCTGTCCCCTTATTCTCCATGTAAACTTCAGCAAATAGTGAAGCAGTAAAGGAAAAAAAATGTTAGCTTTGAAAGTTAGAGATCATCACAGGACCAGAGCTTCCTCAGATCTATTTCTATGTGCTGCTTTCATCTCACCGCCTTTATCTTAGGACATTCTTTTGCCATAAGCTAAGTGATTCAGCACTATCATCACACATTCATACTGTAATTCTCCCTTCTCAGACAGACACCATCAACTATATCATCCTTGCAGTATTTTTTCCTAATAAGAGGAAGTACTATATTCAGTTATCACACATTCCTTTAAAATGATATTATCACAGTGCTTTTATTTTCTCATTGTTGAAAATACTGACAAACTGTTGAAAATACTAACAATGTGATCCCCCACATTGTTTCATTGTTGTTGCTATTTTCTTCATCTTTAAAAATAAACATTACTGGGGCCAACAAGATAGCTCAGCAGATTAAAACACCTGTTTAGGCAGACCCAGGGACTGGAGTACAGTCCCTGGCACCATATGACATTCCCGCTCCACCCACAGGGCTTGCTGAGACTGCAAATGAGACTGGGTGTAGTGGCACATGCCTGTAATTTCAGCGCTTGGGAGGCTGAAAACAGGAGGGTCGCTACAGTCCAGTCTGTGCAGTGAGACCCTCTAGACCCTGTACTAAATACATTAAAAATTACTTAATACGATATATATTGTATTAAGTAATGTTTATTATATATATATATATATACATAGTAACTATCAAGGATGCAAATTAGCAGATCATCTCACAGTTACACATTTTTGTGGCAAGGGCAGCTAAATTTAATTCATTTAGCAATAATCTTTATACAATATAGTGTTGTTACCTATACTCTTCATGATGCATGTCAGATCTCTTTTCAGTTTCTTAAGGTGAAATCATTCTGTCATCAGTGGTTCTTCTTTCAATTTCCCCTACTGAATTCATGTGTGTGTTCCATTTCACCTCCAGGATATATTTTACCTTCTCACTTGAGCCTGCCAGAATTCTAATTCATGGCTCTTGCAAATTTTTATCTTCCAAACATCCCTCTCACCTTCCTCTGCCCCTGCCTATCTCAAAACTAATAGAGTAGGGCCACATTCTGTCATTACTGGGCTCACAATCTCTACTTCCTGAATGTTGCCATTGGTTAGTTCTCAAAATGTTTCTGCTTTCCATCTGAATGCTATATTTTCACCTTTAGTTCCTTTTATAGCACTTCTTACCACCCACCTCCTCCTGTTCAGTCTTTATATTAGCACCTTCCAGTTTTATATGCTCCATATAGTTTTGGTGATGCAATCATAGAAATATGTCAGAAAACATTACTCTCTTTTCTCATCTGCCTACTCCAGGGCTCTATCCCTGATCACAGCTTAGCATTTTCAACTATCTCTCAAGAAATTTTCTTTCCTCAGTGCCTTGGAATTTAGGGATTAAATTCCTAACTTGCTTTATTTAACTATTTTCCCTTTTACATATTCCTCAAAGCCACTAGAAAGAGAATTACTAGATATGCTATTACTGTTTTCTGCATACCCTCCCCCAATCCCTTTCCTCCTTCCTTGGAGTGTAGTTGTCAAAACAGCACAACTGCACTACTGAACATATACTATGAAGCTACATATTGAGATGAACAAATACCTTCTAAGGGCAAAGCTTCTGGCTTTCTCTCCCCTCCTACCTCCCCCACAGCTTTCCAATTTAGCCAGTAAATCCCCAAGTTATAGTAAGTAAACTCCCTTTCCCTTCAACTCCTTTTAAAATTCTCTATAAATCTGGCCTCTCTTAAGCCAGCTGCTGAACTAATTTCTGCAGTTCTCTTGAAAGAAGGACCCATTTCTCACTGGGACAAACTTGTAGGGTAGGGGAAGGTCTACCTGCTCCTTAGAGCCACCAACAGACAATTTTCCATGATCCTTTAAGACCTAGGTTCTCTGATTAGACTTCTTCCCCAGCTCTTCATCTCTTGGTCCACCTACTCCTGGTTTGATCTACCCAGTTCGTTTCCAAACTTCCCTTCTGGATAAATGAAATAAAAACCTTTTATTTCTCTTACAATGCATAGCTTTAAATTGTTTTTGGATACCTGTGCTATGCTATCAACAAGACAATTTCATATGAGGTAGAAGTTCAAGATAGTAAGTATTATAGTTGAAAGACCGATTGAGATTCATAGAGGCTATGAAACTCACTCAAGCTCTCATAGTTTCAAAGAGTAGAACTGATCAATCATAAAAATCAGAAAACATTTTTTCTCAACTGGTCTGAGATACCTATATTAGCCCCATTATTTGGCATGTTAGATGTGAGAATGACATGTATGGATGGAAAACAAACACAATAATTAAAAGGAGGCATTCAGAAATCCAGTATTAAAGGGTACTACTATAAAGGTAGGGACCTCCTGTTTTCTAGTTGGACATCCCAGAAGCACGCATTCAAATTTCTGCTCTTGGATCAGACAGAAAAGAAATCCAACCAAAGATATGTAGAGAAACTCCACACCAGAGAAGCTGCTTTGGACCCTCTGTGCTGGTTTTCATAAGCAAAATGCAAGAAATGAAGAGAATGATAGCACTAAAAGAGCAATGGAGCCCAGAAATGGTGAATTAAGAAAGAGGAAAGAGCAATTTGGAACTCTCTGTAGGAAACTTCTTTTACACAAATTAGTGTGTACTGAAACAGAAGACTGGTGTGTTATGTGTTCCATTCTGATCAAAATAAAACAGAGGTCTTCCTTTTCTATCACGTACCACCTAGATATGCATGACTAAATAAAGACAATAATTGCATTTTGCAAACATATACAAATAAAATTTAAAAACAAAGACAATAAATATAATCAAATACAAATTCTAATGCAGGTACAGAGAACACACAATTGGTGAAAAACCTCAAAATTAAATTTTTAAACAAATTTATGAGATGAGTTCTTCCCTTCATCCAGAAGGGAAGTTTGGAAATGAATTGGGTAGATCAAACCAGGTGGATGAAGCTGGTTTAGGAGGAGATTTAATTAGGACTGCAAGGACACAGAGCATGATAGCTAGGGGTAAGGTCAGAGAAAATAAGAGGCTATTGAGGTAATTGGTTGGTACAGGAATTTCAGACAAAGGTTGGCTGGTAGGGAACAATTCTGGACACTAGCACAGAACTCAATACCTGAAAGATATTCTTCTACAAACCTTCAGTTTCTTGGATAAAAATTGTTATTATTACACGTGTGTGTGTGTGTGTGTGTGTGTGTGTGTGTGTGTGTGTGGTGTTTCTGTGTGTGCGCATCTCTAACAAAACTAAATTTCTATCTGCCTTAGATTTACCTTCACAAATACAAATATTAGCAAAATAGTTAATTACCTTGTAGAAGATCAAGAGAAGATCATCTAGTTTTCCATGTATATCACCTGTAAGACAAGTAGAAAAAAATCACTATCCAAAAGGAAGCAAGATGCAATGCCTGGTTTGTTACAGAATTTTAAAGCTCAAATACTCCAAGTATTCTCAGGGCATTGTGCTTTTACCCTAAGATGATACTAATTCAGCAAGCAATTTACTTCAACAGCACTCTTCTTCTGCTCTGATAGTGGAGAAGGTATCTGGTATTGTACTTACCTGCTCCTTCCACTCATTTATGCAGAACTTCACGTACTCTGGAACAAGTACTATTGTAAAGGTTGTATGTGTGCTATCTTGTTTAACCCTTATACTTAGGAGATGAGTATTCCTTTCATCATTCTCATTTTTAAAATGAGACTCACAGTAGTTAATTAACTTATGCAGCTACTCAGATACTAAATATCTGGGCTAGAATTCAAACAATGCTATCTCACTTTAAAACTGAAGCTCTTAGGGATTACTCTGTGCTACCTACACTGTAAGCCCTAGGAGAGTCACAGTAGTATCCATCACTGTCAGTGTTAAATGTTCAAGGGCCTACCACTGTATCAGTGAATTGTAGGCACTTCATAAGTGCAGTCAATCACTACATGCATCGCTTTGAAAAGACATGTTTTAAAGAATATGCTCCAGTAATAGAGTCAGAAAGAGTAAAGTTGTGAGTTGACCTTCTTTTGATGAGACAGTTACATAAAACAAAAACTAAAGCCAAATAAGGGGAACCATAAGAATATATAAAGCTAAAAAAAAAAAAGCTATAAATTTAAAGAGAAGTTAACTACATGAATATTCAAAAGCCCTATTTGTACAAACATTTCTTTTTTTTGCAATATATATATTCCTTTTATTATGTGTATTATTATTAACATAGTTACACAGTAAGTTTCTTGTTTGTTTTTGCAGTACCAGGGATAGAACTGGGGACCTTGCACATGCCAGTCAGGTGCTTATGCTGCTGTGCTGTCTCCCTAGCTCCATAGCAAGTTTCACTGAAAAGAAAAATTCATGCTAATATTGTATTAATTATTGCTCCTTTCCTATTAGCCTGATTTGAAAATATGATTTTTTTCTTTTTTCTGTTTTTTTTTCTTTTTTATTTTATTGAAGTACAAATATCAATCAGACAGTTTCAAGACACCTTAACAAGACAGATTCAATAAATTAATACATTGCAAACTGTTTTCATACTGTTTTGGTATCGTACAAGGTGCATACATGATATTATATTGACAGATATTATTATAGCAGATGTCTCTTATCAGTAAATTGAGAGTGTAGCTGCTTACTTACCTTATTTTTTATACCTGAATTATATCAAAAATTCAATAATTATTTTCCTAGTGGATGACCATAGTACTAGAAGCCAACATAATATCCTGTCCAACCACCATTAGTGCAAATCTTGCCTCTCATAGGATTATGTAGAATCACAGCATTATCTATCCCAACTGTACTGTCCATACACACACACCATGATTCTTCCTTTCTATACCCCTTCCTTTGTCTACACCTGTCAAAGGTGGGCACTCCATTGTTATTCAACTAACTTAGGTGCTTGAACTCGACAACATAGTCCTACACAGTCCAGCATTCCACAACAATGGTGAGTTATCCGAAGAAGTTGTCGACCATAGCCATTTACAGCTCAATTTAATATTATGGCCCCACGATGTATACTTCATTTTTATACTTTTCTGCTGGATGGTTAAGACCTAGATAGATCAAGACTTATATACCAACACATGAACTTTATATTTCTTATGTGGCCAGTGAAGTCCTCTCAGGGTTTATCTTGTAGTCCTGTACCTTATTCTGTAGATCCTTTGTCTGTGTCATCCATGTGGATGAGTCATGGCCAATGTTGACTAGTTTGCTCTCTGTGAGAGCTTCAGAGCAAGTTTTCTCTCCATGTGACTCTCCCTAGACACACTATAGAACTTCAGTCTCTTTCTTCTGTGGCTCCATAATCTCCTTGTTCAGAAAATTTGGAGTGGAGCTCAACTGAGTTTCATGATGTTGCAGTACAGGTTCTCCTATGTCCTGAGTCTTCGCTGACCTTGAAAGGCTAGGGCCAAAACGTTGGCTGACCTTGTGGCTCTTCTATTTCTCCAACTCTGACTTGTGAACTTAGGTTGTTAACCATCCAGAAGAAAAGCTGATTGGTATCCTACAGCATATGCCATTCACTTTGCCTTATCTGACTCAATTGATTTTAGTTGTTGTACGTTTCCTTTTGTATTTCTGCTTTTTGCTTGTTATTCTAGGGAGACTATATGATACTTACAAATGTGTGTCTGGTTTATTTCACTTATGAGTATATATTCAAGTGGTATCCACTTCAGTATAAATGCTTCAAACTTATCATTCTTAATAGCTGAGTAATACTCCATTATATAGAAATACCACATCTTTTTCAACCATTCCTCATGTGATGGACATCTTGGTTGTTTCCAAGATTTTGCTATCACACATTTCACTGCTATAAACATAGGTACACATATATCTCTATGATACAATATTTCCAGATCCTTTGGGAAAATTCCCAGTAGGGGGATAGCCGGCTTGAATGGGATTTCTAGTCCTACTCTTTTGAGGAGTCGCCACACTGACCTCCACAATGGTTGTACCAGTCTAAATTCCCACCAGTGTATAAACATTTCTAGATTAAATATCTGTATTTCAAAAGCTCTGCTCATAAGATTTTATTCTTCATATCTAAATTATCATAGAATTCAAGAACACTTTCCCTCAGTTTTCTTAAAATTAGAAAAAGATTAATCAATTATATGCAACAAGAGACTCCAATTACAGTGGAAATAATAAAATGTTGTATCAATAGCACTTATTAATACAATGACTATAATATTAACAGTAAGACTACGAGTATATTAATGTTAATAGATGCCTAAATTTCATGTTTTCATAGGTTTCACTCTATAGGTAAGGAAATGAAGATGGAAGAACATTTTATTTATCAGTTTAGCTTATTTTTATATTATTTTATTTGCTTATTCTTCTTGAAGAATGACTTGTCTTTCACGTATTTGGATATACAGGGCAATAACCGCTGACATGCTAGAAAAATGGACTTCTTTCAGCATTTTAAGAGATGAGGATTCTGGGATTGACCTTCAGCACAGAAAAAAGCCATAGTTGAGACTACAAAAATATTTGTAGTTTCTAATTGGATAGCAAAGGAAAACCATACCATGAGGAGACATAAAGCTATTTCCACAGCAAGCACAAACATGATTACAAAATTGATTATCATTTATAATTTAATGATAGAGCATATATCATGTGTGCTGAGACCTATGAGAAATATTTAGATGTGTGCATAAAACTCTACCACTTTAAGATTAAAATAAAATAAATAACATAATGCCCCTCCCTTTACTAATACTTTCTTAAACAGAAGATAATGTTGGAAATAAAGCCTCAACTTTAAATTCTATTTTATTTTTATTTATTTATTATTTTTTCATGTATTTGGCTGTTGCAGGACCTCACTACACAGCTTGGACTCATGGTTGTCCTCCTTCTTTCGGCCTCCCCATCACTGGGATTACAGACATAAGCCACTATGCCCAGACTCTGGCCAGCTCAGCCTAACCTGGAGGCAGGGCTGGTACAGCATGTGGTTCCAGGGATCAAACCATGGTCCCCTGTGCTTGCCTAAGCAGGTGCTTAGTCCACTGAGTTATCTCACCAGCCCTTAAATTCTATTTTAAATGATGAGCAAATTTTCAAAGACCATTAAAACAGTAAATAATTATTCCTATGTTAAGGGAATTATTCTAGTTTAGATCTAAAATATCCACCAGTCTCACTTTTTCAGAGGTGGGGCTTTTGGAAGGCATTTGGATATTGGGGGCACAACAATCATCAGTGGATTAATTTATTGGTGAGATTATGGATGAATGTGATATTTAGGAGTTGGGGATTGGTAAGAGAAGTAGGTCACTGGGGACATAACTTAGAAAGGTCTATTCTTGTCTCCAGTTTCTCCCTTCTTTTTCTCCTCCTTCTTCTCTTCTCCCTCTTCCCTTCGCTTACCCCTTCCCTCTCCCCTCCCCTCCCTTCCCAGTGTTTCTACTTTCTGGCTATCACTGGGATGAGTAGCTATCCTTTGCCATCCCTTCCACTATACCACTTCTGCCTTGGGGCCAACTGACCATAGACTGACCCCTTTGAAACCATCAGCCAAAATAAACCTCTCCTCTTTTAAGGTGAAACTATCAGGTATTTTGTAATACAGATAGGACATCTGACTGGTTTTGGCTTTTCCATTTATCAATGATGATTGATATGTAGAAAATTCTGGAAATATATACCCATGATGTGGAGATTCTCAAATGCACTGGATGATCCAATCCACCCATCTGCTACGTTTTATTTCATCATATAAAATATGACATTAGCTAGACAGATACATGATGAGAATATATATGGATCTTCTTCTAAACAAGTACATATAGAGAACCTGACTTCTAACTCTTGCCTGCCACTACCTTACTAATTGAGCTTGGAGTGGGGAGTTACTACATAGAAGAGTACAGAAGGCAATACACTTTTCTCTCTTAGCCATAATTTCACCCAAAAGAGTCAAAGATAGGGCTGGGGGTATATTTCAATTGTAGATTGCTTGCTTAGTATGCACAAGGCCCTAGATTCAGTCCCCAGCATCACAATAAATAAATAGCAGGGAGATTGTCTCCATAAGAACATTTCAGTTCTCACACTATGATGCTAGGATTTCCATGTCCTCTAACTAACTCATGTCTTTTGACCCAAGACAAGTAAGAAATGACAACTGGAGATATAATAGAAGCACAGGGGAGCAGAGGCCTCTGTTCTGACTGTTATGCATACTCTGGCAGCAAGCCAAGTCCTGGCTTCATAGACCTTGGAAGAATGGCATTTTGAGTCTTATGATTCAAAGTTATCTATTTCCATGAGAAGTAAGGCCTGATAAGGCCTTTAATAAAAGGCCCCCATGCTAAGATGTATCATCTGCTAGTCAGAGGGGTGGTGGCTTGATTAGGTTGGAATTTAACCATTAGAGACTTCAAAACCCGGAGTCGTGTCATGAGGTGTACACCGCTACATCAAGCCCCTAAACCCTGTCACCACTATCAGATGGAAATAGTTTAATTAGAATGCCAAATTCACTTCTACCTGCTACGGTAAGAAAAACACAGGCTGAAAATTGATTTGGAAAATAACAATCACTGTTTTGTAACCTAAAGGCTTAATTAGAAGTTAAGGGAATTGCTGTTCCTTCCACGCACCACACTCCAGACAGTTGCAAGCATGCTGAGCACCAACTGTGATGAATTTCAATGTGTACTGTTTCTTGAAGCAATATCCTGCCAGGCTGGCCTATATGATAACAAAATTTCAAGTCTTGTTATTTAGAAGAACAAGAAACAGATTTCTGCGACATTCCCACTCTTCTAAAGGCTGCAGAGACCAGTTGGAAAAATCTAAAACAGCAGCCAAGAGCAGAAAAGAATTTAATCTCCACCTTGCCTTGGGTTTTTCTCTTAGCAGCAGAAGTGGCATACAGAGGCTCACCTAGAAAAAGGAACATGGAGCGAAGATAATGAGAGCTAGTCAGAGGGCAAAGAATGCTTATGCCACCCATGGGTGGTTTTCCATATTAAAATGCTATCTGAATTTATAAAAAGCTATGAGTTCTTTAATTTCTCACATAATTAATTCCTGCCAGCTGGTATGCAAAACAAAGACAAGATGGGGAACAGTATTATCATGATAGATAATTCTATATTAACATTTTCCCTTAACACAGTCCAATTTAAACAGTATTTAAGTTAGGCAAATGATGCAAGACCAAGAGGCTCCAAATATTAATTTGAGAACCCTGCTCTTAACCTTACCACAGATTGTTAGGGTTTTGGAGACAGATGTCTTTATGTGAGTGAAATTTTCCTTTTCTTTCAATAATTTCTTGGTTTCAAATAGCACTTGTAACACATAATAAGCATGAAGTATCTGCAAGGGGGAAACAGATATAATGAATTAGGAAGAGTCATGGCTACATAGGAAACCTAAAAGTGAAGCATGTGAGCACATTTTAAGATACAATATTTCAAGATCATCTCTAAATTTTTTTTCAAATAGAGTAGTCTAATACAGTGACTGGCATCTACAAAGCTCTCAGACATTTGTAAGTGAAGGAATGGATGGCTCTTAAGATGTTTCTACTCTCATGCTCTCATTGACATCATCCACTTACAGAACATTTCTGGATTACTCTTGGTTCTTAGAACCCATGAAAGGTGACAAAATAGAAGACTCACTTGTCCTAAGAAAATGTGCAAATAGAAGACAAAGACAGAAAGGAAACAGAAAGGCAGACAGACAGAAAGAAAGAAAGAAAGAGAATGAGAGGTGTCTCGAGAATGCTCAGAACAGCAATCATATTTATATAAAAGTCTAATTACAACAAGTAACCCAAACAAAAATAAAACACTTAAATTATCTTGTATTTATGACCAGCACATTCCTCTCCTTCAACCATAGTGTTTGTGAGATTATTGTTTTGTCAAAATTTACTCTTTTCTCCCCTAGGTTTTTTAAAAATGAAAGTGTGTCTTTCTCCCCATTTTAATATTATAAAACATTCCAAATACATACTCCTAAAATAAAATAGAGCAACAGTGAAATTACCATACATATTTTATAGATGTTAATACAACTTTGAGACTCAGGACCATTTATAACTCTGTTCCCTAGTATGGCAACCACCAGTCACATGGGACTCTTGGTCATATGGAATGCAATTAATCTCAGCTGAGATATGCAATAAGTACAAAAATCTGTGCTATATTTTAAAGACTTTGTATGAAGAAAAAAGTTTAAATGTCTCAGTAAATTTAATATGATTACATATGGAAAAGATAATATTGTATACATTGAGTTACCAGTTGATTACACTGATTTTCTTTTGTATGTTTTTAATATGACTACTAGCAAATTCTAAACATAAGGGGGCTAGGGAGATGGCTCAGTGGAATAAGTGCTTCCCTAGCAAGCACAAGGGCCTGAGTTCAATCCTCAGTTCTTCCAATAAAATAAAATAAAATTCTAAACATAGGGCTCAAATTGTATTTTTATTATTCCCAGAATGATTGAGAACATTACTGAATTATTTAAGGCTGAGAGAGCAGATCATATTTACATATGGTTCAGATAGTGCTCTCAGTATCAGAATGAGGGCACGTGAAATCCTCTGGACCAACAGTGTCTCATAATGTCTTGAAATTTACATTTTCAGAGCTATTAAAACTATTTTCTAAGAGCCAGTCAGATAGTTCAGTGACCTAAAGTGCATGCTTAGGCAGAACACAGCAGCCAGGGTTTGATCCTCAGTGTGTTGTGCCGGCGCTACCCCAGGGCATGCTGAGATGGCGATTGAGACTGGGCATGGTGGCATGTGCCTATAGTCGCAGCTCTTGGGAGGCTGAAAACAGGAGGATTGCTAGAAGTCCAATTTATGTAGTGAGACCCTATAGACCCTGTACTAAATACGTAAAAAAGCAAAACAAACAAAACTATTTTCTAAGACCTCAAAATATATTACTTAAATTTTAGGTATTTTCATAAATAAATAATCTTTTTAAAGAGATGGGAAACAGGATTTGCAGCAATGTGAGAACTGGAAGGCAAGAGAAGGGCTTTCAGGTATTAATTGGTGAGGAACGACCCACATTCCCACTTATCCAAGATGTAATGGACTATGAAGTCTTTCTTTTTTTTTGGTGGGACTGGGGATTGAATTCAGGTCCTTGCGCTTGCCAGGGAAGCACTTATTACACTGAGCCATCTCCCCAGCCCCATGAAGTCTTTTCTCCACAAAAACATTCTAAATCTATTCAACCTATAACTTGAATCTAAACTTGAATGTGAACTTTCCTTCAAGCAGATTGTCAAGGAATGGGCAAAACACTTTTATGCTGGGCATGGTAGTACACACCTGGAATCCCAGCACTGTGGGAGCTCAGGCAGGAGCATCACAAATAAAACACCAGTGTGGGTAACTTACAAATTTAAGAGACCTTATCTCAAATATAATTTTAAAAAGGGCTAAGGATACAGCTCAGAGCAAAGGTGCTGGGTATAATTCAAAGTACCAGAAATTATTTATTAGCTTATTTTAGTTTGAACACTGATTACTAATTCACAATGCTGGCTTTAGTGTTACCTTAACTTGTCGTTGTACCTTTTCAGGTCCATTTTTAGGACTTGTTAGAATAATTTCTCTCTGCAAAGGGTGTTTTGTTTTTTGAAGTTAAATTAAGAAATATTCACTGACAACATCTTGCAATAATAGAAAGTTCTTAATATTAAAATAGGTTTTTTAGATTCCCTTTAGGTTGGCTAAAATCACTTTGTTAATTTAGCATTTGCATATTAAGCTATCTCTCAATTGTATTTTAATTATGTTTACAAGTGAGATATTAGTCTAAATGATCAATTCAGTTGTTGGTTTTTAAATTTATAAATATATTCAGATTAAATAACCACTTAAAGTATTCATGTTCGTTTAAAGGTACAAGAAAAGGAAAAAGGTACTTTCAAGGGATATTTCAATTTTTTTAAAAGTAGCTTATAAATCAATAAATGACACTTTAGCTAAAAATAAAATGTAACATCAAAAAGGGATAAAATATTGACTAAGCCCCTGCTTTGGCAAGCGCAGGGACCAGGTACAATCCCCAGTCCCACATGCTGTGCTGGCCCTGCTCCTGAGACTGAGTCTGGGCTTGGTGGTGCATGCCTCCCAGTGCTGGGGAGGATGAAAACAGAAGGATCACTATGAGTCCAAGCTGTGTAGTGAGACTGTGTACCAAACACAGAAATGAAAAGAAAGGATGCAATAGTAAAAAGTAATTTTCTCTCTTTCCCAGACCTCTTCTCCTAATCTTTATTCTCAGAAACAGCTATTGTTAAAACTGTCTGGAGTATGTTATCCAAAAATATCCTGAGTTTGTAAGCATATACAGATTAATAGATTATAACTACACATGAATTTTCAAATGTAGGTGTAAATACATAATCCTTTAAATAAAATGTGGTATATCCATATACAGTAATACTATTGGGTTACAAAAAGTAAAAAAGTACTGTTACATGCAACAACATAGATGAACTCTAAAATCATTTTACTACATGAAAGAAGCCAGTCCCCAAAGGCCACATAAATTGTACAATTCTATTTACTTGAAACATCTGCATTAGATAAATTCTTAGAGCTAGAAAGTACATTAGGGGTTGTGAAGGGCTGGGGAGAAGGGAGAAGGGAGTAACTGTTAAGGGGCACAGAGTTTTATTTTGGGGTAATAAAAATAGTTGGGAGTACCTGCTTACCATGCACGAGACCCTGCATTTCATCCCAAGCACCACCAATAAAACAGAATACTAAACAATAATGGTTATAGTTATATAACATTTTTAATATATCCTAAATTACTAAATTATAGACTTTAAAATAAGATTAAGATGATCAATTCTATATCAGTACTTAAATAAAACTATATCCCTTGAGTTTTTACAAATGGAATATATTACATATTGTGTTGAATTTTATTTTCCCTGAACAATATATTTTTATATTTACAGAGTAAAATAGTATCAATATTTCTATTATAGCTCTTTGGACTGATGCATGTTTTACCCCCTCACATGTATTAAGTGTATTTATCTTAAACTCCGAGTCTAATCTAAATGTCAGTATTTAAATGCTCTACAAGTCTGATTTCATTATTTCTTACATGCCTCAATCTTCTTTCACATATCTTTTATCCTCCTGGGCCTGATTATATTTGTATTAAGTTATGGACATTGTATATGTAAAACTGCTGAAGTCATTTCAGGCCTATTTTCTTCCAGAGAGAATTTAAATTTGCTGTTGGCAGGTAGCTAGGAGAACTAGCTACCTAGGATGATCTCAATTCAGTTTCAAGAATTAGATGATGCAAAGTTGTGCCTCAGACCCTGCAGAGTCAATCTATTTCCAGTTTACTGTCACTCCTGGGGTTCTAAACTGAGAATGAAGGTTTGAGGGTGATGTGAGAGAAAATCATTGTGTAGAGGACTCCACAGCAATATTTAAAAATCTAGCCAAAAAGAAAGAAATCTGTCAGAATCAAGTTTTCAAGGCTCTAAAATATCTTAAAAGTTTATAACAATCAAATAAAACTGAATCAAGAGAAAGGAAATTGCAGATATGTCAGCACAAGAGGGACTCAAGCCAAGAGATATCTGTAAATAGACTTCCCAAGGAGTGAAGAAATGCCCCAACATAGTGTCAGTCTACAAAAACACTGAGAAAAGGTATGTGTCTTTTTCCTCCTCCTTCTTCTTCCTTCTTTTTCTTTTCTTTCTTCTTCCTCTGACTCTTTCCTTCTCCTTTATAATGGCTCATGGTGTTCAAGAAAATCTCTATCAACACATGTACTGAACACAAACTAAAGGAACAGGGAAGCGCTTATTCTCATGAGCCATCTCCGCAACCCAAGCTAAAGGAACAGAGATGCCAAAAACCATAGACACAAGTAGACCTAACCTACATCTATAGAAAAGCTCACCCAACAGTAGCAGACTTAACACATAGAATCATTCTCCAGGACATAACAGATGTTAGGCCACAAAATAAGACTTGGTAAATTCTAAAAGCTTGAAATCATACAAAGTATCATCTTTGAACACCACAAAATGAAACTAGAAACTAGTAACAGAAGCAAAACTAGAAAATTCACAAATATGTGGAAATTATACAACATACTCTTAAGCAATGGGTTAAAAAAGTCACAACAGAAATTTAAAAAAATACTTGGAGATGAGTGAAAATGAAAACAAAAACACAACACAGCACAATGTATAGCATATAAGAAAAGCAGTGCCCAAGGAATACAGGCATTTGGAAAGAAAGGCTCCAAATCAATACCCTGGTAATACTTTACTGAGGCAGAAAAAGAAGAGTATAAAATGGTCCTCCATTTATATCCCACTTTTTTGTTTAGTTTTGTTACAGATGGGTATTCCATTGCCATTTAAATATTGTAGGTGCATGAATTCAACAAAATAATCCAACATAGTCCAGTAGCCCATAATAGTGGTGGGTTAGCCATAGGACTGGCAATGTCAGAAGCTGTTGACTTGAGTCTTTCATAGTTCAGCATATTAATATGGCTTTACTTTTTATACCTCATTTTTATACTTTTCTGCTGGATGGTTAAGACCAAGATAAAGCAAGACCTATACAACAAGAAATTTAACTTCTGTATCTGACAAGGTCAGTCAAATCCTCTCAGGATTTACCCTGACACCCTGTACTGCAGTTTGCAGATCCTTTGTCAGGGTCAACCATGTGGATGAGTCAAGTTAGGATAGAGTTAGGATAGCTATACAGCTACTTTCTCTTAATTCAATGAGAATGAAGATTTGTACTAATAGTGTTTGAACAAGATATCATGTCTGCATCCTGTACTATGAGTAACTACTATGAAGACAACAATATAATGCATTAATTATTGCAACTGTCCTACTAACCTGTTTTGAATCTGTCTCATTGCTAGTTCTCAATAAAATTAATTTAAAAAAAACAAAAAAATAAAGCAAAGGTCAGGTGACAAAAAGAAGAAAAGAAAAAGAAGAGTAAACTAAGCCCAAAATTGGCATAAGGAAGAAAATAAGAATTATAGTAAACATGAATGGAACAGAGAACAAGGAAAAAAAGAGAATCAACAAAAGTTGGTTGCTCAAAAAAATCAACAAGATTAACAAACCTGTTCTAAATTAAGAAAAAAAATGAGGAAAATGCAAATGGTAAAAATCAGCAAAAGTGAAGACATCACCACTAACCTTAAAGAAATATTTAAAAAGATTCTAACAGTGGGATGTTGTGGTACATGCCTGTAATTCCAACACTTAACAGGCTGTGGCAGGAGGATCACTATGAATTCAAGGCCATTCTGGCCTATACAGGGAAAATGCTCTCCAAAAAAAAGATTATAAAAGTACACTATGATCAGCTGTACACCAACAAATTAACTAACTTAGACGAAATGGATAAATTATTAAAAACACACAAATTACCAAAAATTACAAAGATAGACTCAAGAAGAAATTGAAAATCTGAACAGATGCAAAACTAGAGATTCAGTCATAAATACAAAACCTCCTAAAAAAGCAGAGTCCAAGATCAGATGGCTTTTTGATAAATTCTATTAATACCAATCCTTCTAAACTTCATCCCCAAAAAAGACAGAAAAAATTCTAATTCATCAATGAGAGATTCTAAAAGACCAATATTACCTTGATACTAAATCAAGATACTACAGAGAAAATTATAGACCAGTATCCGTTATGATTATAAATGCAAAAATTCTTAATACAATGGCAACAAATCACATGCAACTTCATTTTACAGTACTTTTTGTGTTAGAGACAGGGTCTCATTATGCAGTTCAATTTGGCCTTGAGGTCAGTTTGCAGCTCAGGCTGGTCTCAAACTCTAACAATCCTCCTGCCTCTGCCTCTTGAGTGCTGAGATTACAGGCGTGCATCACCACACCCTGCTCCCAACATCATTTTAAAGAGAATCTATATGATCAAGTATAATTTTTGTCAGGAATATAAGCTTAGTTAAACATAAGATTAATCAATGCATTATAACACTTAATAGAATGAAAGAAAACACATACACACAGAGAACATCTCAACTGACATAACGAAACCATTAAACAGAATCCAATACCTTTTCTGAGATTTGGTGTCAAGATGTTAGAATATAGCAATGTGAGGAAGAGATGGAACAAAGTGTGTCCCTAGGATCCAAGAAGGATCTGAAGTGAGAATTATAGCCCATAGGAAAAGTGAAGATAGAAATTTCAACAAAGAAGGAGGAAGGAAGTGGCAGGCAGTGTTTTCTCCTTGAGCACTGACTCACTATGTAAGTGGGGTGGCTCAAACCTGCAGACACATGGTGACTACTGGCAGCCTCAGAGGCCTCCAAAGAGAAACGTACCAGTGGAACACAACAGTAAGCACAGAGGGCTGAGGTGGCTGGTAGGTCATTTGAGTTCAGAAATCTCCTAGGATAGGGAAACTGGCTGGAAGCCATATTAGAGATAGGCCAAATGAGCTCAGAACAATAGCAGGCTGGGTCCATCTAGCAGCTCCCATTACCAGGGTGAGGCTGCTCAGTTCAAGTCAGCAGGAGGTCTGGGAGCTGAGTTCAAGTTGGCAGAGAGCCTAGTTCAAGCCTGCAGGAGGCACACAGACTGTGATAGATTGTAATTTGGGTTCCAGTGTCAAGCCAGAAAGCAGCCTAAACTTCAGTGGAACTAAAGGTGCAGGAATACTGGGATTATCCACTCCCCTACAGTAAAGCTATGGCTGACATACAGGGATGAAACAACTGGGATCTGGTCTCTGTCTTCCTATACTGTCTACCAGAAACAGAAAACACACACCTTGAATTGAACATTTTTTTCTTACTTCTTTTTGTTTTGATTTTCTTGTTATTTTTATTTTTTTTATTGAGAAACAAATAGCCATGAGATAGTTTCAAAGTTCATTAATAGGACAGTTTCAATAATTAATACAATATACATTGTTATCTTCTTAGTGGTTATCCATAGTAAAAGAAGCAGACAGGATATCCTGTCCAAATACTATTAGTACAAATCTTACTTCTCACTGATTTAAGTGAAAGTCCATGTGTATCTATTCTATCTATACTGCATACACAGATACAAAAAAGAACCTTCCTTTGTATCACCTTTTGTTGTTTAGTCCTTTCAGAGATAAGCATTCCATTGCCATCTAAATACTATAGGTACGTGAATTCAGCAAAACAATCCAACACAGTCTAGCAGTCCACAATAGTAGTGGGTTATCTGCAGAAGTTGTTGACTTGAGCCCTTCACAGTTCAGTACATTAATACGGCTTTACGTTATATACCTCATTTTTATACTTTTTGGCTGGATGGTTAAGACCAAGATAAAGCAAGACCTATGTAACAAGAAATGGAACTTTTGTATCTGATAAGGTCAATCAAGTCCCCTCAGGGTTTATCCTGTAGTCCTGTACCACACCTTGTAGATCCTTTGTCAGTGTCAGCCTTGTGGATGAATCACAGCCATTGCTTGACCAATTTTCCCTCTGTGAAAGCCTGAGAGAAAGTTTTCTCTCCATGTGAGTTTCTTTTGCCACACTATACATCATCGATCACATTCCTCTGTGGCTCCATAATCTCCTTGATCAGGAAATTTTGGGCACAACTGAGTTACATGATGTTACAGTACAGGTTCTCCTGTCTTGAGTCTTATATGATTGTGAACAGGGTTTCTAAGTTTTGTTGTTGTAAAGCTACAGTTGACTTGCTGTTGCTCCACTCTGTGTTTGTTTTCTTCCTTCTCTCTTTCTCTCCTGTCTTCACTAGTTCCTCAAAGTTTGTATAATCTCTTGCCCTCCAGCCTTACTTCTAATCTCTGCTTCTTCTTCTATTTCTCTATTTTTTCTACCTAAACCTTTTTAAAATTTTGTCCCTTAAGTGTTACATTGCCATATTGGTGGCTCATTTACTGTAATCATTTGGTTCATTTTAGATTTTGATATATAAAAATAATTGTAGCTAATATGTATAAAGTGGCCTAGGTAAATGGCTCAGTTGAATAAGTGCTTGCCTGGCAAGTGCAAGGGTCTGAGTTCAATCTCAGGTTCCACCAAAAAAAAAAATGTATAAAAGTGCCAAAACAATAGTTACCACAGTTTTTAATTTTCTAGGTAGTGTTGATGCTGTTATTGCTCATTGTACTACTTTAAGCCAGAGTTGCATAACTGTTCTAATCAATTGTTTTTCCTAGTACACCAAAACTAAGATTGCCTAGGGTCATGAACAATGTCAGTGCCAAAGAACCAGGTATTAGGCAAGTAGGTAGCAGCTTCTCATCTCCAATAAACTGAAGAGGCAAGATCCTGCAATAGATGCAGAACCTAAAAGCCAGCTATACCTGGAAGACAACTCTGAGAAGTAGTGATTTGCTAAGAATTCAAAATATCAGCAGTAATGCTACTTGCTATACACAATGTATAAGCATTAACCCTGGAATTAAACTAAAGAAAAGAAAAACACAAAGAAAATGAGAAGACATTTAAAATAAGATGCAACTTCAAGCTTGCAGCTCACCAAGAGCAGTCCTGAGGGGCACTGAGGTGGTACAATTCAAAAGCCACCTATGTAAACTCTCTGAAGTGATAGAAGAAGTAACAAAACAGATGAACAAAGCTATAGAAAAAAATCAGAAATAATTTCTTAGATAACTACACAGATGATGACCATAATGAAAGATATGCTCAGTGACTCTAGAGGAGTTGCAGATAAAAATAGAAGAGCTTGGGAAAAATGATATAATGCACAATATACAACACAGGAGAGAAATAGAATCCATGAAACAGATCCAGATACAATGGAGATTAAAAATTCCATTGAAAGTATATGCAGCAAAATGAGCCAGTGCAAGGTCAGAATATCATACCTAGAAGGAAAAATTATGGTTATCAGTTATGAAAAGCAAGATTTCTTAAAACTAGAAAGGGCCCATGAAAAATCAGTCAAACAGCTGCTAGATGATGCAAAAGAAAAGAATAAGAGAAGATTGAATGGAGTCAATGAAAAAGCAAGACAGAGTATAAATAACATAAAAACACTACAGAAATTATGGCAGAGAATTTTCTAAGCAATAAAAAAAGACATACACTTAAGTGAGGTATATAGAACTAAAATTAGCCATGAAAAAAGTAACCTACAGCAAGGCATATAATAGTTAAGATTCCAGAAATTCAACACAAGGACAGAATATTAAAACCTATTAGACCCAGAATCACACCTGACTTCTTAGCCCAAACTCTCAAATCAAGGAGAGCTTGTATAGCCTTTTTAATAAATGGTAACATAAAAACTGGCTTTCTAAATGCTAAAGATCAAAACCAATCATACATTTCATCATGGAATAAACTAAAATCAAAATTGATCAAATATATAAATATTAAGACAGAAACACTAAATCTGCTGAAAGATAAAATAGGTAGAACTCTTGAAGACATTGGTATAGAGAAAACCTTTATGAACAAAACCATGATCACAAGGGAATTATCACAAAGAATCAACAACTAGGATCTCACCTTATTAAAAAGCTTTTGCACAGCAAGTGAAACACCAAAAGAATGAACAAATAACCCACAGTGTGGGGAAAATATTTTTTTCTAGCTGATTCTAAAATAAAGGACTCATATTTAGAATATAATGAACTCAAAAATATTAGTCCCCCCAAACCTAAAGACCCAATCCAAAAATGTGTGTCTGAAATGAACAGATGCTTCTCAGATTAAGCAGTAGAAATGGCAAATAAATAGATAAAAAATGTTCAACATCACTGATCATTCAAGAGACAAATTAAAACAATGTTGTGCTTCCATTTCACTTCAGGATGAGTGACTATTACCAAGAAATCAACTGATAACAAATACTGTAAGGATATGAGGAAATAAAAACCCTCCCCCCCCTCTGTTGGTGGGAGTGTCAGCTGGTGCAACCACTGTGGAAATCAGTGTGGAGATTCCTAAAAAATTGCAAACTAAAGGTTTCATTTGAGTCAGCTATTCCTCTTCTTTATATATTCCTGAGAATTAAAAGCATCAAACTACAGCAATATATGCACACCCATCTTTATAGAGGCACAGTGTGTAATAGCTAAATTTTGGAAATAGCCGAAATGCCAATCAACCAATACATAAATAAAGAAGATGTCTGTCTTTTTATACAATAGATTATTACCCTTCCATAACGAAGGATAAACTTAAGACATTTCTAACTGAATGGATGCAGTTTGAGGCTCTTATAGTTTGTGTCTAGTTGTACCCTCCAAAAGCCTCATGCAGTCATGGGGCAGCTTCTGGAGTTTATGATTGATTCTTGATCCAATGTTGGGATTGAAGGTGTAATTGCTACACTCTAGCCCTGGGGTGGGTAATTTGCATTACAATGTAATGAGGGGAGAGAGGCTGGCTAGCTGCCACCATGAAAGGCTGCCCTTTTCTTTTTTTATATATTTTATTTTTTTTATTTTTGTTTTATTGAAGTACAAATACCAATGAGACAGTTTTAAGATACCTTGACAAGATAAATTTGATAAATTAATACATTGCAAACTGTTTTCATAATGTTTTGGTATCATAGAAGGTGTATACATGATATTATACTTACAGACATTATTATACCATATGCCTCTTATCAGTAAATTAAGAGAGTGTAGCTGTTTGCGTATCTTATTTTTTATACCTGAATTACATCAAAGATTCAATAATTAGTACTTTCTACCTTGTTATTTTCCTAATTATCACTATTTGCAGATGACATGATACTTTACTTGGAAGACCCCAAAAATGCCATTTCTTATGTACCATTCTGCCTTAGAGCCAGCTGAGTATAGCCAGAAACCTCCACAAACTGTGAGCTAAATAAACCTTTCCTTTCCTAATTTTGAGAGTTGGGTATGTGTTCCAGCAATGAGAGAAGAGTAACTGAGACAGAGACCATACTGTTAAGTGAAATAAATTGGACACACATGTATAAATACTGTATAGTTTCTCTTCTCTGAGAAACCAAAAGTTTAGTTTTTAAATTTTTTTATGCTTTTTGTATTTTAGGTTAGGGTCTACAGAGTATTCAGGGTCTCATTACTAGATCGGACTTGTACTGATCTGCCTGTTTGCAGCCTTCCAAGAGCTTGGATTATAGCCACACACCACCGTGCCCAGTCTCAATTGCCATCTCAGTGTGTCCTGGGGGCATGGCTGGTATGGCAGGCCTGGCATGGCAGGCCCTGGGATTGAACCCCTGGCCCTTGTGCCTGCTTGCAAGTGCTTTAATCTGATGAGCTAATTGGCCAGCCCCCAAAAGTTTAAGGTCTAAAAGCTATAACAGATATTGGGAAATGGGAAGAAAATGTTCAAACAAGAATGGAAACAATTGGGTTGCTAAAGTCCTGAAAGGAAAGAAGGGAGAAGGAAAAGAATAGAAGGAGAAAATTGAAATAAAGTTTTTGCAAGAGGGGAAAGTGGGGCTATAAGCAGTAGAAGGGAATTAGAAAAATAGAAGAAGGGGCCAGGGAGATGGCTCAGTGGAATAAGTACTTCCCTGGCAAGTGCAAGGGCCTGAGTTCAATCCCCAGTTCAACCAAAAAAAAAAAAAAAATAAAAAAAAGAAAAGAAAAATAGAAGAAGGAAGATATACTATGTACAAGTACAAATTCCCTATGATGAATACTATCATTATGTATATCTAAAATGTACCAATAAAGTAAAAAGAAATTATTCATACTGTGACATGGATGAAACTTAAAAACGAAAGTATAAGAAGCCAAACTCAAAAGATCACATATTACATAACTTCATTTATGTGAAATACATACAATAGGCAAATCCATACCAACAGAAAATAGAATAGTGGTTGCCTAGTATAAGAGAAGAGGACATGGGAAGTGGGCATAGCCTTTCTTTTGGGGATGATGAAATGTTCATCATATTGGGTGGGATGGTACACCAATCAGATACCATCAATCTAATATAATTAGATATCATGGGTATATTAAAGATCGTCAAGTAGTATGTTTTATAATGGTGAATTTTGGATATATGAATCACATCTCAGAAAAAGAAAAAGGAAATACTGTTAAGTATAGGTACTGTGCACATCAGGAGACTTCCTGTTTAATAGGTTTTTAAAAAGCAAAATGTAACTTTCACATAACATGGAATATTTTCCCAAGGAAATGCATATATGTTGTATTCCTTTCATTCCTTCATTTGTCCACTTGATAGACCTTTACTGAACACCTGTTATGTACAAGAATGAGGGCAGGGTCCAGGAAGATAGCTCAGTGGTCTAAGCAAGGACCCAGGTTTGATCTCCAGCACCACATACTGTGCAGGCCCCACTGAACTGGCCACTGTGTGGTTGCACATGCCTGTAAGCCCAGCTGGGGAGACTGAGACAGGAGGATCACTGAGTCTGAGCTGCATAGTGAGACCCTGTATCAAATAAATGCATACATACATACATAAATAATATTTAAATTAAAAAAGAATGAGGACAACTTCTACTTCCACTTGCCTTATGATGCTTAAAGGAATCAATGAGCACAGTAATATCAGTAAAACTAAACGGAAACTTTAGTCTTGGGCCATCATAGGAATGTGGGATCTCTATCAATCCAAAATACTCCTGACTCTCCTTGATGTTTTCAAGTTGATTCGATAATTCTGGAAAAGGAAAGACAGAAAAGGTTATGAGGAATAGAAATCAATATTCTAATACTTAAATTTAATAAAAATATCTGAACCCGTGTAAGGCATTGTGCTAAATGTTATGGATATCGACATAATCTGCATGTAACAATGAGGAGTGACTGACTCTGAGACCAGCAGGGACATTTTACCCTCATCATTCCTTCCATGGACAAGGTTTTGTCAAAGTAGTGAGTACATACAAAGGGGGGAGAATAAAAGATGCAGTAAAAACTGATCAAGTGAGGTATTTTGACGCCCTGAATTTCTAGCTCTAACTTTTTATCTTGGGTCTTTATAAATAGGGATAAAAACATAATGCATTGTATTCAGTTCCAACATCTGCTCCTATTGAAGATCCACAGAAAATTTAAGTGTAGCATTTAATTTGCCCATGTTAAACACTTCAGAATATTTTACTTAGTTTTAAATGGTTTGTTTCTCTTCATATAAAAATTAATTTTCTGATATGATTTTCTTTTTTTTCTTTGTAACAAAGCTGATAAAGTGGCAAACCAGAGACAGAAAAACCAAAAGGTCTCTCTGTGTCTGTGTCTGTTTCTCTGTTTTAGTTTCTGTCTTTGTCTCTCTCTCTCTCCTGTCTGTCTCAGTCTCTTTCTCTCTCTCTCTTTTTCTCTCTCTCTCTCTCTCTCACACAGATAGTACTGTATAGTAACAGATTTCTTTCATTGTCCATTTTAATAGGTGCTGATATCCATAGTCATTTCTTGCTGATTGACCATGAAATGGCCCAAAACCAGAAATCCAGACATTTGAGACAGAGAAAGATGAAAACATGGCACACTCATTCCAAAAGTGGCTTCAATTCTCTGTCCTAACATCTAACCATGATTTTTAATATGTGGCCTCATAGCTGCTCTTATCAAGAGTACTTTCCTATCCCTTAAGGCAGGGTTGGGCTCATGATTTATATTAGACTGAAGAACACGGTAGAAATGATACCCACCAGTCCTAAGTCCAGATCTCAGAAAGCCTTGTATGCATTCATGCTCTCTTTTAGAACCCTGAGTTTAGGCCAGCCAAATATAAGTTCCAGATCACATGGGGCAGAGGTGGATCATCCAGGCCAGGGTTACTCTAGGCAGCAGATCTCCACACACAAGTAAAATCCAGCTCAAACCCTCAAAGCTGCCAGAGCAACTTTGTTAAGATTAAAAGGGGTGCTTAGCTAATCTATAGACTTTCTGGAAAAATAAATGCTTACTAAATGTCATTGAGTTGTTATGGTTAATACACAATATCATTTCCAGAGATATCCCAGAGGACAATGACATACTGCTCCACTCATTAATGTTAACTTATGAAGCTCATTCATCCGAGCTTCTCTGCAAACAGCTTCTATCTTTTTTAGTAATTTAGAGTGCTCATGTTTGAAAGGTATGTTCACAGATGTAGACAGAATACATTTTTTTCATGATGCAGTATGCTGAGAGATTACAATTAAGAACTAAATGTTTCTAAAGTCATAATATTTGGTAAATTTGAACATTTTTCTAAAGTCATAATATTTGATTCAGTTTGATATTTAAGAATAAGTTATTTCCATTTATGTTAGAAACCAGAAATGCAGAGCATCTTAATAAACTTTATCTCTGATTCATTATGTAGGCTAAATAGTCTACTTAGCTTTCTCGATGATCATACCACTCATTTCTACTTGGTAGTCATTCTTGGAGATGAATTTTACTTCAAAGGTAAAAATTTTAATTTCCTGACTCTATATATTAAAATAGCAAGCAACTCAGAGAAAACCAACATACCCCCTCCAACAAAGCTCTACACCCCACCTAGCAGTTGCATTGCATTTTCTATAAGAGCTGTAATGATTATTTTCCATTACAGCGTCTAAGAAATAAAGCAAATATAGAATTTCATATAGAACTAGGGGATTTTGTCTTTTAGATGGGGAGGGATTTTAGAACATGCTTGTAGTATTCATGAGAAAAGCAGTATAACTTTTAAGTATGCTGCCTTAGAAACTGAGATGGTAGAGAGAAGGAAGAAAAGAAGTTGAGGGTGTACATTTATATATGGAAATGTTCTAGCTCATTCCTCTACCAAATCCTCAAATGCTTGCCGACCTCATTAGTCGCTTTCTCTGTCACCTCCACCTTCAGCATGATTCTTCTCACATTTGCTAACACAACTAAATGTAGACGAAGGTTCCACTAATCTAAACAGCTACCTTTGACCTTCAAATCTCCTCACCCCAAGGGAGAAAATTCCCTATCTTGCTCCCAGCGCTCTATTGTTTGACATTTATTTATTGTTCTGGCTGTTTCCTCTCTTTAGACTCCCTTCTTTGTCTTTTTCTTCTTTAGGTAATTTCTACTTATCCTTCAAAACTCAGCAACTCATCTGAGTTGAGCCCCAAATGCCCATCACATGGAGGAAGAGACCGACAAGAGCTCCCATGTACTGAATGTGTGCTCTCTGCCAGGCATGGTTCTAAACTCTGCATACTTATATTCCTGAAATGATCACAACTCCCCTATGAAATCAATATTGTTATTTCCTCATTTTTTACATGAGGTAACTGGAGTACAGTGGAGATATGAAACCAAATCCTGGACAAGATGGCCCTTAGCTTAAAGTCTTGACCATTTTACTTTTTAAATTTTTTATGTATATAGTACAGGGTCTACAGGGTCTTACTACACAGAACGGACTCACAGTGATCTTCCTGTTTTCAGCCTCCCAAGTGCTGGTATTACAGGTGCGTGCCACCACACCCATCTCACCTGCTGTCTCAGAGTGTCCTGGGGGTGGGGCCAGCACGGCAGGCTGTGGATCAAACCCTGGTCATTTACTGCACCTAAGCAGGAGCATTAGTCCACTGAGCTATCTGGCTGAACCACTTAACCATTTTACTTTTACTATGTATTTTTAAATATACTTACCTTATACCATATATAATACAATTTATATACTTATAACTGATTTGTTGAGTAATTCCAACTTTGTGAGATATAAATAAGAAATTAGTTCACTTTCCAAATCATTTCTTTCACCCATGCTGTCATCTCATCTCCTCTCTTCCCGTTGGCTAACTGATATAACAAGTTAATTCTATCACTTGTAGTGATTTCAGTATTGTTGCTTAAGAGCTAAATAAAATTTTATTATTCTTTTTTTAAACAAGCTCAGTTTAGTCCTTCCTTCCTTATAAAATTCTGTGACCAATATATGCAAAACCACCATTTCCCTAAACTAAGTCTTAGTTAAAATGACTCAGTATGAATATCAATCAATGTCAAATCACTATCTTTTTGCTGGGTTTTAGCAACATAAAAAAGAATAACATAGATTCTCTTCCAATAGCTACAGTTTGTCACATATGAAAACAATCAAAAAGCTTCAACATTTCTGTACACTAATAACATGTCAATGAATGTCAACAATATATGAAGATTTGTGCACTATGCGATTAGAATTAATCTTTAGCTATTTGATTTAGTTTTATCAACATGAACCTAAACTAATAAATTCTTGAATTATAACCAAATAATACCTTTACAAGTTGTTCTAAAGAAAATACCTCAAAAATACCACCCACACACAATCTTTTCTTTTACCTGGTACATACTCAAAATCCAGACAGTGAAAAATTTAAAGCACATAATTAACAAAAACAATTTATGCCTCTACTACCTACATACCACTTTGAAAACTAACTCTTGGTATGGCTAGAGAAAGAAAAGCACCAAATGCACCACATTTAGAGCTCTTCCACTTCCCAATTATGAATATGGATTAAAACCTTGGTGTCTAGGTAATAAGTTCAACAAATGAAAAATAACACTTCATAAAATTCATGCTTAGTACTAATTCTTTAAACCTCTAAAAACTAGGAATGGAAGGATTTCTCCTTTGTGTAATTTTTAAAATTTAAATAAACAGTAGTTTTTCCATTAAACCATCAACAAAACAAGAATGTCCATTTCACTGTTTCATTTTAAAATTCTGCTATCAGGAACCAAGGAAATAAGGCATGAAGCTGAAGTAAAAGTGGTAATAATTAGATATAAAAATAAAGGTACTTGTGGCAAATATTATTACTATACTGAAGAAAATCAACTGAAAAACTCCAAGAACCAACAGAAAAATTAAATATAATACAGAGTTAATCACACTGGCTCCAAATCTGACATGAATAACCCTGGGAGATTACCCTTTATGCCTCAGACTCTACATGCATGAAAGGGAAACAATAACAATCATGTGGATTTGTCATGAAAACTAAATGAAATGATGTAGTTAAAGCACTTATATACATGACATGTGACAAACATTTAATACAAATCATTACTGATTTTCATTAATACTCAATTCTATTCAATAGAAGTATAAAATAAGACAAACAGACCTAAATGAAAAGTTTTCCAAAATACTACCAATAATCAATAGGATCAAAAACAATCCTACTATCATAGTAATAAAACCTAAAAATACCCCAGCACCAAAAAAGATAAAAATAAATAAATGATAGCTTAAGATATTTTGGCTCATATGGGAAACAAAGAGAAGTGAAAGCAACACCTGTACATTCCCCGTCGCACTCCCACTGTACATCTCTGTTGAACTTACTCCTAGATATGGAAGTTTGGGCTTCCTGCCTGGGAAGAGGCTAATGTAAAAAGCAGACTGGGAAAGTTCATGTGAAATCACTACTCACCATCACACTTTTTGAACTGGTCTTAAAACAGCATGACTGATTTCACAAGAAATGGTGAGATTGCAGGACAAGCACTGCTTTCAGGGTACTTTTTTTTTTTTTTTTTTTTTTTTTTTTTTTTTTTTTTTTTTTTTTTCAGAACTGGGGATTGAACTCCAGCCCTTGTGCTAGTCAGGGAAGTGCTTATTTCACTGAACTATCTCTCCAGCCCCTCAGGATACCTTTTACTTTTGGAATACCCAAAATGTCTCAAGGTATTCTGGGCCTCAGAATTCAATCCATTCATCTGACCTCAAATCTGGGAACATTAAATAACATTATGGAACCTAAAGATACAGTTTAGGGACTTCACTGTTTCTGTTAAACAGGCCTAGATAAGGGTTATCTGGAACTCTACCACTAAAGAGGGCATTAGAAATCAACCAATGGAGGGCTGGCCAAATAGCTCAGCAGATTAATGGACAGATGCAGTGGCCTGCGGGGTTTGATCCCCAGCTGCTGTGTTGGCTTCGCCCCCTGGGGCACACTGAAACAGTTAATGAGACTGGGTGTGGTGGTGTGCGTGCCTGAAATCCCTGCTCTTGGGAGGCTGAACACAAGCAGATCACTGCAAGTCTGATCTATGTAGTGAGACCCTGTAGACCCTGTCTTAAATTCAAAGAAAGAAAGGAAGGAAGGAAGGAAGGAAGGAAGGAAGGAAGGAAGGAAGGAAGGAAGGAAGGAAGGAAGGAAAGAAAGAAAGAAAAAGAAAGAAAGAAAGAAAGAAAGAAAGAAAGAAAGAAAGAAAGAAAGAAAGAAAGAAAGAAAGAAAGAAAGAAAGAAAGATAGATCAACCAATGGAAATCTAGTCTCAGGGAAATATATACAGTTAGGCATGATGGTGCATGCCTGTCATCTCAGCACTCTGGAGGCTGAGGCAGTAGGTCTGCTATGAGTTTGCGGCCAGTGTAAGCTCCAGGCCAGCCTAAACTACATATGCTGTGTGTACTTCCCTGCATAATGTTATACTTCAAGAAAATCACTATTCTCTTCCCTGATAAAAATATTTTTTTAGATTTTAAAAATCACTTGCAAATAATTTTAATACAAATTTTTAAAAATCCAGAGTCTGTTTAAGTATCCTGGAATCCTGCCACCCATGGCTCGGAAACTCCACAAGTGACTGATGAAGTGAAACGAGGTGGAATTAAATTAGATCATTAGCAGAAAGAGTCCTATTTCATCATATTTCCTCTCAAAAACATTTTTGCCAAAAACACAAGTACAAACAACTGCCTTCAAGCTGCAATTATCTAACAGGAAGAAAATGGCAAAGTATCCAATTTCACCCACCACACTTTACAGGTTTCCACCACTCAGAAAGTTTGTGCAGATTATCAAATGCTTTAATTTTTCATACATGTAAACTTCTCAAGTCATAGCACTAAGCACCATTTGAAAGTGTTTTTTTTTCCCAGATTACTTAAAAGATGCTCCTAGATATCATATGTATTTTAATTAGAAAAAAATAGCTCCAGTTAAAGAAAAAATGAGCTTTTACTTCTTGAAATGACCTTGGAGAATTTTTCCTGAGAAATATATGCCTTGTGAATAATTATAAATTTAAAAAAATTATTAATTTTATTGAGAAACATCGAGACAGTTTCAAAACCAATTAATAGGACAGTTTCAATAATTAATATACTGCATATTGTTATCTTCTTAGTGGTTGTTCATAGTATAAGATGCAGACATGATATACTGTCCAAATACTATTAGTACAAATCTTTCTTATCATTGAATTGAGAGTAGCTGTGTATCTATCCTAACTATTTTGTATATACAAATACAAAATGGTCCTTCCTCTGTATCCCCTTTTTGTTTAGCTTTGTTAGAGATGGGTATTCCATTGCCATTTGGTCAAACAATGGCCGTGACTCATCCATATGGCTGACACTGACAAAGGATGTACAAACTGCAGCACAGGTTACAGAATAAATCCTGAGGGGACTTGACTGACCTTATCAGATACAAAAGTTAAATTTCTTGTTGTATAGGTCTTGCTTTATCTTGGTCTTAACCATCCAGCAGAAAAGTATAAAAATGAGGTATAAAAAGTAAAGACATATTAATATGCTAAGCTGTGAAAGTCTCAAGTCAACAACTTTTGACATTGCCAGTCCTATGGATAACTCACCACTATTATGGACTACTGGACTATGTTGGATTATTTTGTTGAATTCACACACCTATAATATTAAAATAATTTTTGAACCACATTACCTGACTGAGTCAGAATGAGTCAATAGAAGATAGATGATAGAAACCGATAGACAACCCTTTTATGCTGCTGTAATGGACTATCACAGACTGGATAATTTAGAATGAACTCAAGTATATTTGGCCAAGAATTCTGGAGGCTGTAAAGTTCAAGATCAAGGGATGTGTCTGGTGAGGGTCTGCTTGCTATGTTATAAATAATAACATGGCTGAAGACAGCACATGGTGAGAATACATGCGCAAGACAGTGGGCAGAGACTGAATGTATACTTTATACAGACACCATTCTCAAGATACTGAACTCATTCTCATGATAATGGTACTAATCCATACAAGAAGGCAATGAATAGTGGTGAGTTATCCATAAGACTGGCAATGTTCCTTGAGTTATCCACAGGACTGGCAATGTTCCTTATGACTAATTACCTCCCAGAAGTCCCACCACTCAACACTGCTGCATTGGAGATTAAGTTTCTAAAACACAAACTTGAGGAAGAGTGTATCCAAACCATAGCTGATATACATACAGACAGGAGTCAGAGAAAGGGGGGATAGGGAGAGAAGAAAATAGAAACATGTTGGTCCCAAATGTACTGAATCTGTTATTTTCACCCAGATCCACAGGGCAATGTATATACTTAAGGTATTTTAATTTCTTAGCACTGCAGTTTTGTGACTGAAAATTAAGATCTTTACTAAGCTATCATTGTGCATCAATAGATTATGGTTCAAGAGTGGATACTTAACAAATGAATGCTGAGTGAAATCTAATTCAGCTGTTTAAAAAGTGAAAACATTTTATATCAATTTAGGAAGCACCAGACAGGCAATGAAAAGCCAGCTGAATGGATTTCACCAGTTCCTGGGTATCACAGAGATGATAAAAGATGGGCATTTTCATAATTTCCTAGTGTTCTCTCACCTTTGGGATTTACACTTCTTCATGAAGGCATTCAGCATTTAACAACTACTTTGCAAAAGACTGTTTACTTACCTGGACCATCCTTATGTATGTGTTTGTAGTTTTCCAACATGAAAGAAAAGAAATTTGATAGCTAGACAAAATAAAAATACATTAATCAATTAAGGAGCCCTAAGCAGTTACTCTCAGACAACTGAAAGAAGCATCCAGTCCCCCACCCCTCTGCCCCTACCTATGTGGGCTGAACTGGCATGCGTTTCACACTTGAGAACCCCAGGTGGGATCAGATCAATGTTAGAGCTCTACAGAAGCACATTTTCGCCCAATCTCTCCCTCTTATTGAGCTTGCCTCACTCCTTTACAGATTTTATCTGAGAACCCTCCTTCAGCAAGTCACTTGTATCAGAATCCTTGTCTCAGACTAAGGCAGCTACAAAAATTTGTTCATTATGATAGCTTCTTTTCACTTTCATGGTGACATTAGTGCTTAAAAAGGCAGACAATGCTGGAGCTCTTAATTAGGGAAACAGGAACATTTGATTGAATCCCAGTGTATCATTTTGAACATAGCTGCCAAGAAGAAATCCAGAAATGTAACTTTTTGAAGTTTGCTTAATTATTTTAAGGATTACATGTTATATAAACATGATTGTTAAAATCTACAAACAATACAGAATTAAAATTAGAAATCCCTCTTAGCATCCCAACCTCCCTATCAGTACTACTTCAGTACACAGAGCCAGCCACTGTAAAGTTTGCTGGGTACCTGTCCCAGAATTTTGCTCTATGTTTAGCTTTATTTCACATATATGAGATAAACTCTCTGTATTATCCTACAAGGAGATTTTTTTATTCACAACTGTATTGGTGGTATTTCTAAGAATTGTTTATTGTTAAAAATTTCCATTTTAATTAAAGGTGGGTCTGGGAGAAAGCTCAGTGGCATAAGTGCCTGCCTGACCAAGTGCAAGGTCCTGAGTTTGATCCCTGATATGAAAAAAAAAGGACTTAAGAACCTTTTTTGTATGTTACCAGGGTTCAAACTCAGGACCTTATGCTTACCAGGCAAGCATTTACTCCACTAAGCTATGCCGCCAGCCCCTTTAGGACTTAAGAGTCTTTGTGGCAAGATTTCAAAAGGCCTTTCTCACTCATGTATTTTTCTTCCAGAACTTTCATAGGTTTGTTCTGAGGAAATTCTTTCAGTTTTTAAAACTCCCTTAAGTATATTTCCCTTTATAAAGTAACTACTTTCCACTAGGGCAGATACATAAAAATAGAATAAGACTATTTTTATTAGTTAACTAGACATCTGGTAGCCCTCTGAAAAATGTGAACTTCAAAAGTGAGAAATACCATCTTTTTTTTCAAATCACACTCTCTCAACAGCTTGTTCCAAGGCAATGTCACTATTAAAGCCTTTCCTGCTGGACATGGGGGCACATGCCTATGGTTCCAGCACTCTAGGAGGCTGACAAGTTTGAGCCCAGCCTGTATGAGACCTTTTTTCAAAACTTAAAAAATGAAAAGGAATAGAGATGCAGTTCAGTGCAAAGGCCCTGGGCTCAATACCAACTAACTACCAAAAGGAAAAACAGAAAAACCTTTCACCAAAGTTTGACCTAAATTTTCATTCTGTCAATAATAAGAAGTAAAGTGAAACATTTCTGGAGACAAACAGTCAAACACACACACACACACACACACACACACACAGGGAGACAGAGAGAGAGAGAGAGAGAGAGAGAGAGAGAGAGAGAGAGAGAGAGAGAGAGAGAGAAGCTTCCAAAACAGACCTGCATTTGACTTTGTTCATCGGCATATTCCACAGATTCGAAGATGGCAATGGCATACTGTAGTCTGGCCCTCAGCCGAGCTCTGTAACCTCGGTACCAGTTCTGGATGACTAATACAGCTTTCAGCACTGCAGACACACAGGATAAGAAAGTCAGAAAAACGCAGTTCCTATGCAGTTTGTTGGGGGACAATAGGTGCTTCAATAAAGAACAATCAGTCCACCTGGATTCCTAGGTCTTGAGAATATAAAAACTATAATGAGGTTGTCTTTACAATTTTTCATAAAAATGTCCTAAAGCCTTACTGAGAGAATAACAACATAGCTACTAAAGGTAAAAGCTTCAGGGCTAGGGAGATGGCTCAGTAGAATAAGTGCTTCCCTGGCAAGTGCAAGGGCCTGAGTTCAACCCTTGGTTCCACTAAATAAATAAATAAATAAATAAACAAACAAACAAACAAATAAATAAATAAATAAAGTAGAAGTTTCAGAATAAAAGTGCCTAAATTTGAACCACACTCTTGCTAATTATTATCTGTGTGACTTGATAGTAAGCACTTCAGTTTGCTTATCTGTAAAGTAAGGATAAAAACAACACCCACCTCTGGCATTGCTTAAATACAGTCCAAGCAGGGCCAGGGAGATAGCTCAGTGGCATAAGCACTTGCCTGGTAAGCACAAGGTCCCAAATTTAATATCCAGTACCACAATAAATAACTAAATAGATATTTTTTTAAAAGCCCATGTTTCACTATAGTGTATTCTTCAAGGCAATATCCAAGAAAGAAGACATATAAAGAGCTGGGGATATAGCCCAGTGGCAGAGTACTTGTCTAGATAGCATTCAAAAGGCCTTATTCAAACACCTGCACCATTATAAAAAAGATTTTTTAAAAAACAGATGTAATTGAGATGCAAATGTTTCTCTGTGCCAACAGGGAGTCAACAGGGAATCTGACACTACCACAGTCTAGCTGTCCATCCCTAGGAAATGGAATGTGTATCTGTGATGGGTGCACGCTGTGGATATCATGCCACAATTAAATAAAACCTTAGTAATATGTGTAGGTTTTGAAAACAGTACTTCCATTAAAAAAGTGTTCTTTCAGACACAGAAAGAAATACAGGGCCAAGGAGATGGCTCAGTGGAATAAATGCTCGCCTGGCAAGTGCAAGATCCTGAGTTCAATCCCACGTACCACGCCCCCCCAAAAAGAAAGAAATATAACAAAATTCTATTTCATGTCAATTAAAAATATATAGAGAAAATCACAATATACATTTCAAAAGAATGGAAAGATACTACATGCAAGAGATTGGTTATTTATAAGGAAGTCAAATGAACATGGTAAATGGATAAAAGGAAATAAAATATATAAAATAAGGAAAGGGGCTTGTATAAACCAATGATGGCAATGTACAGTGAACTGAGAAGTTTGATTCACTCTACTTTCTGTACCTGAGAGCCAATAGACAAAAGACAGATGGATAAATAACATACTTTACTTCCTCACATAGTTACTTAAAGATAAAATGACACACTACAGGTGAAAAGTTCAGCCTAATGCTTGCTTTGAAACATGCTAAACAAACAGCAGTTTGAAGTATTATTTTATTTGTGGACTATTCAGGCACACTGTTTGTTATGTGGAGCTGGGTAGCCTTTGAATCATCCTGTAGTTTTACAGAATTAAAGAAAGATCAGTAAGAGATAATGAGGTTTAAAATATAGTCTCTTATGCCTTCTTGAGTTTTAGAGTGAAGAGCAATCAACAACAGCTGGCTCTTTCTATTCACACTGTCATTTTTCCCTGTTAGCACATAAAAATTAAGTGTTGAATATAACAAGAATATTCTAAAATCAGAGGTCCTACCTCCAGTAATAGCATCCTTCACTTTAATACTGTGTAGTACACTGAGTATCTGCCACAATCCAGTCACTCTAGAATAATGGGTTCCACAGACTCTTGTTTCATTATGTAATTTCCAGAGAACTTGGGAAAATAGACTTCAGGTCAAGTATCATGATCTTTACAGAATGATTTGTTCAATATTACAAAGCAAATAAGTGGTAATGCCACAGCCAAAGTCTCAAGTATTCTCAGGATAGCATTATGGAGAGTTCAGTCTCACCTGAACTGCCCGTTCCATGGAACAGTCACTGTCATAATAAAGCAATCCTCTCCCGAGCACAATGGTGTTGTTCCTGTGAGGTGCATTGTGCACTTACTGAGAGCCAGACAATGTGAGTTCTTGCAGCCCTCACAACACTGTGACCTAGGTGAACTTAGCCAGCAAGTGGAAATGGACTTCAAGGGTTAGAACTTAGGTCAGACTGACTCCAGAGACCAAGATTTTAAACTCTCAACAGCTGTTAGCTTTTTCTGATCCTCAGTTCCCTCCTCTGTACAATAATGTAGTGGCAAAAATGATGACAGAAGTCCCTTCTGTTTAGTTTTAACAACCTTACTAATAAATAGCTGTTTATTATTTCTAATTAATAAGTAGCTACCATATGTTAAGGATTAACTATAAGACATTGAGATACCACAAGTAGTATCATCCCCATGTTAAACTATACATGAGGAAACCTTGAGTGCAGAGCAGCAAGTAAACTGTTCCAAGTCACTTACTTAAGACAGACTCAAGTCTTGCATTTCCTCTTCTACTCTGAAGTCAGGAAGCTGACCTAGATCTTGGAAATTAGCCACCTCTGCCTGTGCCTGCACTCTTGTATCTAAGCACAAATGCCACTTCCTGACTGTCTAGCTGTCTTATATCAAATCCAATCCCACCCTTCTCCAGTCAATTTAACAGTACTGAGGTAAGACTCTGCAGACTCTATTTCAGTTTGGCAAGCTGCTCCATGCTAAGACCTTGTCAATAAAGCATCAAAAGAGTTGTGAGACCAGAGTAGGGATAAGAGACACCCTCCTTTCTGCCTGCTTCATATACCCAGTAGGGTAACCTACCAGTCTTCATTCTCTGCAGCAATAGTTGAATCCACTTTGCAGTTTACCTGTCATTTGTAACACAAGTCCTGTAGCAGCCCCTAAGTCACCAGCTGGGCAGTACTCATCAAAAGGTTGAAGTTAAGTTTTGTGGCTCCAAGGCTCTTTCTTTGGAGCAGAGAGATTGCTCTCACAGTTTTATTTAGATATAATTAGCAAAAATGGAATATACTAAAGTATACAGTACACTATTTTTATTATTTTATAGCAACTAAGGTACATAGAAACTAATATACACTCAAGAGACTGACTGGACTCTCAAAGAAGTCAGTAAAAACCAAAGAAATCAGAATTATGGCTGGAGGCTCAGCTGAAGAAGGCCAGTCCTCAAGATAAAGATGCACTGGCCTAGCCTACATGCCTCCCTAAGGCATAAACAATGAGGACCACCTGGCCCAGGAAATCCAGATAGGCATCAATTTCCCCAACTGCATGACAAGAATATCTGGACCCATCTCTAAAATGCCTTTGCTCTTCCCATGTACCCTTGCTGCACAACTCATTTCTCTGTCACATTAACATTAGTAAAAGGCTATACATGTAATCCTGTCAGTCAATGTCACTTTGACCCATGCAGTACCCACATTGTGCCTTTGCTGGATAAATTACCCATGGTGAAGGGTCTCCTATCTCTCAGGAGCTATCTCTCAATAAGCCTTTCCTACTCTTAACCTCTGTTGTACCTTGGAATTCAGTCTTTAATTTCAGAGGGCACAAACTTGACACATTTGACATCTAGCATGTTGGGAGTTATATTTCATGTATATCACTTTGATAAATGTCGACATTGTGAAATGTTCATCACAATTATATAAACATCTGTCATTACCTAGTTAATATTGTACATGTATATGTGTGGTTTAAGGACTCTTTAAAGAATCATTCTCATAGCTACTTTCAATAAACAATACAGTATTATTAACGATAGTCCACACTGATAAAGTAGAATCATTCTCATCTTTTTCCCTTTGTTCTGTCAAAGGAAAAGGTACCCAGTGGTGATAACTTTTGGGTAGTCTCTACCTTTATGTGTTTGAGAGTTCTGTTAGTTACATAGTAATACCTGATTAGCATTTGGACAATTCTTTTTTTGGAATTTTTTATTAATTTTATTGAGAAATAAATAGCAATGAGACTGTTTCAAAAATGTTAGGGCAGTTACAATAATTAATACATTGCATATTGTTATCTTCATAGTAGTTATTCAAAGTACAGGATGCAGACATGATAACCTGTCCAAACTCTATTAGTTCAAATCTTTCTTCTCATTGAATTAAGAGAAAGTAGATGCACATGTATCCTAACTATTTTGTATATACATATATAGATATAGATATATAGATATTTCACTACAAAATGGTCCTTCATTTATATCCCTCTTTTTCCTTTAGTTTTTTCAGAGACTGTTATTTAAATACTGTATGTGCATGAATTCAGCAAAATAATCCAATATAGTCCAGTATTCCATAATAGTAGTGGGTTCTCCATAGGACTGGCAATGTCAGAAGTTGTTAACTTGAGCCTTTTACAGCTCAGCATATTAATATGGCTTTACTTTTTATGCCTCATTTGGACAGTTCTTTACATTCAATCCCATTCTCTCCGTTCAAATCTCTGTGGTTTGGGCCTCCTGACTAGATCCTGCCTGTTGAGCTGCTTTTGGAAGGATAGGGAAGATAGGCCCTATTTAGACCTCAAGCTCCCTACTTCTTGAGTCCTACAACTCAGGCTCCCACACTGGAACTTTTGAATATTTGTGCAGTAGTTGAGAAAGTGGGCTTTGAGCCATATCCCATTGTTGTCCCTTGTGCATTCAGTTTCCTCTAAAACCTTGCCCGGACAATAAAAGAGGTAAGTAACAATGGGTTGGCCTCTCTGAGATTCAGAATCCAGACACTGGAATATAATGATTTGGGAGAGGAAGAAGGGAGAGGGATCCCTGGGACCTTGGAAGGATCTAAAAGGAGAACCAGAGCCCACAAGAAAAGCAAAGAGACAGACCTCAACACAGAAAAATGTGGCAAGTTGTACTTTCTCCCTAACTCCTGGATCATGGCAAGAGAGAAGAGGCTTAAACATCCAGACACAGTGAGGGGGGGGGAACCCCAGAAGCCTCCATGGAGAAATGCACAAGTGGAACATAGCAGTGGATGCTATGAACTGTAACAGCTGGTGAGTGACCTCAACCCAAGCATCACCAGTAGGGGCCAACTAAGCCTACAACTCCAAGAAGCTATGGATTGGTTCCCTCTCAGGGCTTCAAAAAACTGGGTGAGGCATAAGCAAGAGAGACAGCCAGGGTCATGAAAAATCTAATATCCAAGACCGCAGTCTTAACAGGAGACCTTAACACCCCCTTATCTCAAAAAGATAGTGAAACCAGACAAAAAATCAGCAAAGAAGTAGCAAAACTGAACCAGAGCTTGGAACAAACGGACCTGGTGGAAAAGGAAGAGAAAACCAAATCCAGAGCCAAAAGATGGGAAGAAATCATTAAGATGAGAGCAGAAATTAATTCAATTGAGATAAAGAAAACAGTTCAAAGAATCCACAAATCAAAAAGCTGGCTCTTTGAAAGACTAAATAAAGTTGATAAGCCCCTAGCTAACCTCACCAAAAAGAGGAAAGAAAAAATTCAAATACAAGCAGTAAGGAATGAAAAGGGTGAAATCACCACAGACCCAGTGGAAATTCACAAGATTATCAATAGATACTTTGAGAATCTTTACGCTCACAGAACAGAAGACACAGAAGAAATAGACAGATTCCTCAAAAGGTACAAATTACCAAAACTGAATCAAGAAGGCACAACAACTTTCAATCAGCCAATAACAGCCAATGAAATATGAAACGTAATAAAAAGCCCAATGACAAAGAAAAACCCAGGTCCTGATGGATTCACAGCTGAATTCTATGAGAAATTTATAGAAGATACAATCCTTACAATCCTCAAACTCTTCAATGAAATTGAAAAGGAAACAGTCCTCTCGAAATCATTTCTGGAAGCAAGTATTATACTGAGTCCATAACCAGTGAAACACAAAACTAAAACAGAAAACTACAGGCCAATCTCCTTCATGAACATAGATGCAAAAATCCTCAATAAAATGCTAGCAAATAGAATACAGCAAATCAACAATAAGTCCATACATCACGACCAGGTAGGATTCATCCCAGGGATGCAAGGATGCATCAATATTTGAAAATCTATAAATGTAATACACTATATTAATAGACTGAAGTCTAAACATGACATGATCATCTCAATTGATGCAGAAAAAGCTTTTGACAAAGTCCAACACTCATTAATGTTCAAAGTCCTACAGAAAATTGGAATAGAAGGTCTCTACCTCAATTTGATAAAAGCTATCTATGACAACCCAAAGGCTAATATAATTCTAAATGGGGAAAAACTGAAATCTTTTACTCTTAGATCTGGTACAAGACAAGGATGTTCTCTATCACCTCTCCTATTCAATATAGTTTTGGAATCATTAGCAACAGCCATTAGATAAGCAGGAGAGCTAAAAGGAATAAGAATAGGTAAAGAAGAAGTTAAAATATTACTATTGCCGGGCGTGGTGGCGCAGGCCTGTAATCCCAGCACTCGGGAGGCTGAGGCAGGAGGATTGTTGTGAGTTCGAGACCAGCCTGAGCTACAAAGTGAGCTTAAGGTCAGCCTGAACTGCATAGTGAGACCCTGTCTCAAAAAGACCAAAAAAAAAAAAAAATATTACTATTTGCAGATGATATGTTACTTTACTTGGAAGTCCCAAAAGCTCCATCAAGAAGCTACTAGAATTGATACAGAGATTCAGTAGCACAGCAGGATACAAAGTCAATACTCAAAAGTCAAGAGCATTCCTCTACACAGATAACAAACACACTGAGAGGGAAACTAGAGAAACAATACCTTTTACAGTAGCACAAGGGCAAACGAAATACCTTGGAATTCACTTAACCAAGGAAGTCAAAGATCTTTTCACAAAAAATTACAGTACCCTAAGAAAAGAGATCATAGAGTATTTCAGAAAATGGAAAGATATTCCATGCTTCTGGATAGGAGAAGCAACATTGTAAAGATGGTCATACTCCCAAACTTGTTGTACAGATTTAATGCAATTCCTATCAAACTGCCACAAACATACCTCCTAGACCTAGAGAAATCATTCCTAAAATTTATTTGGAACCAGAAAAGACCTACAATAGCAAAGGCAATCTTGGCCAACAAAGACAAGGCAGGAGGCATCACAAATCCTGACCTGAAATCATACTACAAAGCCACTGTGATAAAATCACCATGGTATTGGCAACAAAATAGACCTGAGGATCAATGGAATAGATTAGATGATGAAGAGGCCTCTACAAACACAGCCACTTGATCTTTGACAAAGGGGCCAAACACACTTCCTGGAAGAAACATAGCCTTTTTAACAAATGGTGTTGGAACACCTGGCTTTCCACATGCCAAAAACTAAAACTTGAACCAGCTCTATCACCATGCACTAAACTGAAGTCAAAATGGATTAAAGATCTAAACATTGAAACAGAAACACTCAATCTCCTGGAAGAGAAAGTAGAAGGAACCTTTGAAGACATAGGTGTAGGCAATGAGTTCATGTATTCACACAGGAAGCGCTTGAAAAGAATTAACAACTGGGACCACCTCTTATTGAGAAATTTTTGCATGGCAAAAGAAATTGTCAACAAAGTGAAAAGACAACACATAAATTTAAAAAACAATCTTAACTAATAAGCACTCAGACAAAGATCTGCTCTCTAGAATTTATAAAGAACTAAGTAAAATACATTTATTAAAGACCCAATCCAGAAACGAGCATCTGAGATGAATACACACTTCTCAAAGGACGAAATTAAAGAAGCAAATAAATAAATGAAAAAATGCTCCACATCACTAGGCATCTGTGAAATGCAAGTTAAAACAACACTGAGATACCATCTCACTCCAGAAAGAATGGCTATCATAAGGAAATCAGCCAACAACAAATGCTGGAGAGGATATGGGGAAAAGGGAACACTTGTCCACTGCTGGTGGGAATGTAGACTGGTGCAACCATTGTGGAGATCAGAGTGGAGACTCCTCACCAAATTAAGACTGGAAATCCCATTCAAGGCAGCTATCCCCTTACTGGCAATTTTCCCAGAGGAACTGAAAACATCATATCATAGTGATATATGTGTACCTATGTTTATAGCAGCACAATTTGTGACAGCCAAATCTTGGAAACAATCAAGATGCCCGACACATAAGGAATGGTTGCAAAAGATGTGGTGTTTCTATACAATGGAGTATTATGCAGGTATAAAGAATGATAAACTTGAAGCATTTATATTTAAGTGGATGTCACTTGAACATATAGTCATAAGTGAAATAAACCAGACACACATGTGAAAATATCGTATAGTCTCCCAAGTATAAGAAATCAGCAGAAGAAATACAACCGCTAAAATGAATTGAGTCAGATATTTAGGGTAAACTGAACTGCATATGTTGCAGGGGAATAATCAGCTTCTCTTCTGGGTGATTAACAACCTAAGTTCGCAGATCAAAACTTGGATAAATGGAAGGGCTGCAAGGTCAGCCACCATTTTGGCCCTAGCCTTTCAAGGTCAGTGAAGACTCAGGACATAGGAGAACCTGTACTATAACATTATGTAACTCTGTTGTGTTCCAAATTTTCTGATCAAGGAGATTATGTAGTGACAGAGGAATGTGACTGATGATCTATAGTGTGCCTAAGGAGAGTCACATGGAGAGAAAACTTTCTCTCAGGCTTTCACAGAGAGAAAAATGGCTGTGACACATCCACATGGCTGACACTGACAAAGGATCTACAGAATGAGGTACGCAGTTACAGGATAAACCCTGAGGCGACTTGACTGACCTCATCAGATAGAAAAGTTACATTTTTTGTTAAATAGGTCTCAATCTTAACCATCCTGCAGAAAAGTATAAAAATGAGGTATATAAAATAAGGCCATAATAATAAGATGAGCTGTAAATGGCTCTAGTCAATAACTTCTTCCAATAACCCACTATTATTTTGGACTTCTGGACTGTGTTTGATTGTTTTGCTGAATTCAAGCACCTATAATAATTGAATGACAATAGAATACCCATCTTTGACTGGACTAAACAAAAAAAGGGATACAAAGAAAGAACCATTATGTGTTTGTATAAACAGTACAGTTAGGATAAATATGCAGTACTTTTGCGTAATTCTATGAGAAGAGAGATTTGCACTAATAGTGTTTGGACAAGAGACCCTGTCTGCTTCTTGTACTATGGATAACCACTAGGAAGATAACAATGTAAAAGGTATTAATTATTGAAACTGTACTATAATTCAGCTTTAAAAAAAGGATAAGTATACAGCTACATTCTCTTAATTCAATGAATAGAGACGTCGGCTCTAATTGTATTTATAGACAGAGTATCATGTATGCACCTTGTACAACAAAAGGCACTAGAAAACAATGTGCAATGTATTAATTGTTGAATATGTGCTACTAATTTGATTTGAAACTCTTTCATTGCTATTTGTTCTTCAATAAAATAAAATAAAATAAAATAAAATAAAAATTTAACATATAGGAGGAAAGTAGTGAATAAGAGAAATAATAAATTCAGACCACTAGCTTTGTGCTACAAACTGCACCTGATACTTTGTGTGTCATTGATTGTCCTAACAATCTTATGAACTATTATTATCACTATTTTACAGATAAGGAAAGTGTGAGCTGATATAATTGTTTGAGGTCACACCTCCTTTCAATGAGGAAATGTAGAGGCTAATCTAGGTGTCTACAATTCCAGAGCCTGGGAATGCTTGTATAACCAATGCTATACAACGTACAGTGGCATTTGGAACCTGCCTTAAAATCTCATAGTATATAGACAAGATATCATGTCTGCAGTTTATACTAAGAACAACTACTACAAAGACCACAATAAGCAATGTATTAATTATTGTAACTATACTACTAACCTATTTTGAAACTATCTCATTGCTACTTCTTTCTCATAAAAAAATACTGAGGTAGTAGGTAGATCAGAACTTCTACCACACTTCCCTACCTTACATCCTATATTTTCATTACCTGAGATATTGCTCTCCATAGAGCTCTTTACTACCTGACATTCCATATGGCAATGTGTTCATGTATTTGTCATATTCTTCCCTTACTAACTAAATTATATAAAAACAGAGACTTTGTGTTTTGCTTGCTACTGCAACCCCAGCACCTGGCTCAAGGCCTTGCAAAGGAAAAGGATGGACGCATGGATAGATGGATGGGAGTGGGGTGAAAGTACATAATAATGTACTAGTAATGTACAGGTATTGGTAACACTATTTGATATAAAATGTTTAGCACATTGTCAAACATATAAGGAGCATTCGATAAGTGGCAGAAAGTTTTTCTAAAAAAACTTTTTCAGAGCTGAGTGTGTGGCTCAGGACTACAGCATTTGTCTAGCATGTGCAAGACCCTGCACTCAATCTCTAGTACTGAAAAACGTCTCTCCAGGATAACAAAATCTAGCACCACATGGACTCTCTAACTCTACATACTATTTCATTACAAATTTCACAAACTACAATTGATAAACAGGCTACTATCCCAGATCTCAAGAGTGAGACTTAAAAGCAACCAGCATAGGATTCAAGCCCTCAGAACCCCTAGTTTTTATACAGATACCATCTTCTTAGTGGAGTCTTTCTAAGAACCCTTCTTACAAGAGCACCCCTCATCCCATGACCAATATCCTTTTTTCTTTACAACATTTATCACCATGTGATGTAATATACATTTTACTTATTATAGTTTGTCTCCTTCCATAGAATATATACTCCAGAAAAGCTGGGATCTTTGGTCTGTTGGGTTAGCTGCTGTATTCCCTCAGTATGGGATACAAAAGGTACTCAATAAATATTAATGGAATAAATGAATGAAATCACTGTTAAGATATCTTGTCATATGTTTCTCTTCATGCTGACTGGTAGTTTTATGGATTTGTTTTGGTTTTGTATTTTAAAAAGGAGCTTCTTTGATAGTTTTTTAAACAAGGTTCATATTTTGGGTGATAAGCCATTTAAAAACTCTGCTTTTGAAATTCTGCTAGCAGAGGTCTCCTGAGGAAACACCAGGATAAGAGAATATTTAATCTACTTTTAAGGGGCCTGACATCCTGTTAGAAAGATACAGAAGCACAAGTGTGATAGAGCTCATTAAAAGGAATTCAAATCAAGGGGAAAGAGAATGAATCCTTAGTGGCAAAAGATTTTAAATGAGGAGGAAGGTTATTTATTACTACTCAGATGCGAAGAGCATGAAGAGGAAAGGGTATGGCTCACCTCTGGTCAAGACTTCAAGTTTCCCCATTGTTACTTTTTTTTAAGATGTTCCACAGTGGTCATTTATAGGAGTAGATGGTTATTTCAACTAAGACTTGAAGCTCACTGAAAGACTGGCTCCTCCTGAGGCAAGACCTTAGTGAGGTACTCACCAACCTCATAAAGGGATTGATGTTGTTACCTTGGGAGTGGATTAGTTACCTCACAACTGAGTTGCTGGTAGGATGAACGTGTCCCCCCATTTAATCACACACACACACTTCATATGATGTGCCCTGCTATAGCTGCAGCAGCAAAAAGACCTTCCTGACACCTAGAGCCTCCAGAACTATGAGAAATGCGGACAACACAAAGTCCTCATCCCTCAACAGCATTTTAATTAAATATTTAAGCAAGTAAAGCATGCAGCCCAGTCTCCAAATAATGATGGATATTTTAAAATTATCACTTTCCCCAAGTGACAAAAGAGATAATAATTTTATCATGCTTTCAATTTGAGAAATGGATGAATCAGAGGTCATTTCTATAACTTTTTATTTACTCACTCTTCCACCCCAACTCTACCCATATGAGTTAATGAATAATTAACTTAAATATAATCAGGAAACTTCTATTTTGATCAGACTGAACCATGTGTCAGCTGTGTTACCTCAGGAAAATCATATTTTTTTTTTTGTAGTACCAGGGATTGAATTTAGGCCCTTGTGCTTGCCAGGGAAGCACTTATCCCACTGAGCTATCTCCCAGGTCCCCCTCAGGCAAATCAAATCATAACCTCTCTGGTCCTCAGTTCTCTCTCTCTCTCTCTCTCTCTCTCTCTCTCTCTCTCTCTCTCTCTCTGAACCGGGTATTGAACTCAGACCCTTGCACTTGCCAGGGAAGCACTTATTCTACTGAGCAATCTCTCCAACCCCAAGTGGATGGGGTTGTAGAAAGATTCTTTTTTGTTTTGTTTTGTTTTGTTCTTGGTACCAGGGATCAAACTCAGGACCTTGTGCTTGCCAGGCAGGCATCAGTTCCTCTTTTGAACAATGACAACTTTGGGTTAAATGATCTCTAAATCATTTCAATTATAAAATATTCTAATTCATCCATCTAGTTTTTTTTTTAATGTCACAGCTGCAGCCATCCTATCACTGCACATAGAAAAGCTGAAAATAACCACTCAAAGACAAAATGTGATATAGAAAGCTGAACACTCAAACCAGCAACTTCTTGACAAAGAAGATAAATTCAAATGCCTGTTAAAAATAAATAAATCAGGGTGTGGGTGTGTGGATGTAGTTCAGTGGCAGAATGCTTGCCTAGCATGTGAAAGGTCTTGGGTTTGAACCTCAGGACTTCAAAGCAAAAAAAAGGTCAGTTATCCTTGTAGGAAAATGCAAGTCAAACCACTAATATCTTCGGGTTTCCATCAAAGAGATAGGCAAAGTTTGCTAGCAATTGCTTCCACAACATTAAACATTTTACCTCATATTTGTCTATAAAAAGCCTAACTATTATGTATGTTCTCTTAATTGGTTCAAGTGATAGTTGATATAAGATGGAGAAAAGATAAATTGGGAAGTAACTAAAGCCAAGAAGGGGTTGGGAGATAGGGAATATGTGGGACAAGTCTAAGGCTGACAGGTTGCACGGATGAACAAGAGATCAGAGAATAGGATGATAAACAGGAAGATTTCAGAGGTACAAGATGGGGACAGAAAACAGAAGTGAGCAATTAAATTTGAAAGGTGCAGAGTGTTATGGTCTGGGGTTTTTACAAGGTGAACATATAATCCAGGACACATTTTATAATATTATATTATAGGAATCATATATAAGAAGTGCAGGAAATCTATCCACATAGATCTGTGCTAGCAGGCTGAGGGATCTGAAATGGAGCTAGGAAGCAATGCTCAAGGCAAGCACCAGAGCTCCCCAAAAAGTCCCACAGCCATCCTCAGCTACAGTGAGGTCCCGAGCTCCTCCAGTGATGAGGAAAGCTGACTTCCCATCAGAAAAACCAACATGACAACCTTCTCCAGGAGGCTGAGTAGTGGGCCATCTTCCCCTGTGGAACCAAGAAGCGATGCTCAAGATGAGGAACAGAGCTCCTCCAGAGCTCACTGGGAAAGCCAGCATGACAAGGTCCTCCAGCACAACAGCCCGAGACCCAGAAGCTTCCAACAGCTCCTCCAAACACCATCCCAAACCACATTCCGACAGCTTCTCCTCTTCTGCCACAATCCTCAGGTGGGCCCCCTGCACCCAGCACCACCTAGTTTATTCAGCTGGGTGGAATAAGTTGACCACCAGTTAGAAATCCACTTCAAGGAGAGTGCTGGAATGTAAGGGATGAAGGATCTTAGATACTAAAGCCTTTTGAGGTTATTCATATATATAGTGAAGAGATGAAGTATGAGGCTGAGATTTCAAGAGCATCTTCACTAAACAAGTGAGTGGATATCAAGAACAAGAGCACTTAGGGGCCAGAGAGATGGCTCAGTAGAATAAGCACTTCCCCAGCAAGCACAAGGGCCTGAGTTCAATCCCCGGTTCTACCAAAAACAAACAAATAAACAAAAAAGAGCAAGAGCAGGGTGGAAAGTGGTACCTCAAAAGGCATAAACCAATAAATAAATAAAGAAGGCATAAACCTAGATTATAACCACTACACCAACATGGTGGATTAGGACTTCTTCATACTTTAAAAAAGATAAATCTTGGGGCCGGGGAAATGGCTCAGTGGAATAAGCGCTTCCCTGGCAAACACAAGGGTCTGAGTTCAATCCCCGGTTCTGCCAAAAAAAAAAAAAAAAAAAAAAAAAAAAAAGATAAATCTAATGTTATTGTCTCTTAAAATTGAAGAATAAATTTTAGGACAAAAGATAGAATTTGTGGAAAATTTTTATTTGCAATAATAAAAAAGAAAGCTTTCCCATAAGGAGGGAAAGAAGTCCAACATACTGTCTTTGCGTCAGCCTTATATAGATTGGGGGGGAGCTTGCTTCAAAGGAGAGGAGTTCAAGAGTAAAAAAAGATACTGGTGGTCTTGTGTTTATAATGTTTTTTGAGTCCTGTAGTAGAGAGGACTTGTTAAAGCCCTTAACTAACTTAGCATATCTTCTTCCAGGAAGGAAAGGTCCTTTTCTTCATTTTTATTGTAGCTTTAATCCTTTTTCTTGTGTTTACCTTTGCATCTCTAAGCTTGGCTTAGCTCTTTGCATTTGCTCTTAACCTGGGTGGGCTGACTGCCTACTCATAATAACTAAACTATACAATGCAATATAAAACCATAATTGTGTAAATGTTCTTTTATAGAAAATGACTGGCAATTGGAGCCAAGGTACTGCCCTTTCTTACAAGGTAGAAATATGTCTCTCTGTAACAGGATTTTCTAACAATTAACAGGATCCAACTATAAAGTTTGCTTCTTTGTGAACTGCCTAGTAAAGTCAAGAAGATGGGAAACATGATTTCAAAGGAGAAATGGAATACCACAGCCTTCAAGCAATAATTTTTTCCCTTCTAAACACTCATAATTCTAAAATGGCTATCTAAATAGGCTCTATTCAGATCTCAAAAAACTTTAAATTTTAAAAGCAAAGCTAGACTAATCACAGTAAATAAAGAAAAAGGTATAAAAAGTTTGTTGGGTTTTTGCTTGCTTTTTATCCTTTTCTTTTCTACACAGACAATAAGTGTATTTTCAGTATCCATCCTACTCCTATCCAGAGGCCCACACACTAATGAGGCAGGAATTTGAGCACAGCAGACTGGCTGGAGAAATGGATGTGTTCTGTTAACTGCACAGTCCCAGAACAGTTCCCACAGCCCTGCATGAAGAACCAGGGAACACTGTCTTCAATTCCCACTAGAACTCAAGCAAGTTTGCAACAGGACAGCCTATACCTGATGTTACCTGATAAGTAAAGAGATACAAAAGGACACCTGGCATTGAGCTCTCAGCTCCTGTGTTGTCTCTTTCACAGTAGTCCACTTTCTTGTAGAGTGTACTTTTCTCCTACTTTTACTTGGCCTCAACTTGCTCTATATAGCATGTTCACTTTCCTACCATTAATAGATGTAAAACTTCATTGCTTTTTGTACTTGTTTTGCTCAATCTTTTGCTTAAGACAAGAACCTACAAACCACATCTAGAAAAAGACTCTATTACCCCCAAAATTATCATACCAAAAGGTGAATGGTTAAATTATTGAGAGGGATCATAATTTCAAATGAAGAAAGTAGTCTCATTTTTTAATCAGCACAACTAATTTTTTTTCCTTAAGAGACAAATGGCTTCCTGCGGCCTGGGGCATAAACATCTAGAGTGAACAGAGTGTGCAGATGCTGACATCAGGAAGCCTGGAGCCTAGTTTCCTTTCCACAAGAAGAGGGATAATGAATTGCAGATGGCTAAAAGTGACAAAGAAAGCACTGAAATTTGCATTACCTCTCTGTGCTCTTCCACCCTTGTGTCTCTTACTATAAAAGACCCTTGCCCACCTATAAAAGGTGAGATGCTGATTTGAGACAAATAGGTCCCTCTATTGCCTAACAGCTAGCTTTGAAGAAATCCTTTTTCCTTTTCACCTAAATATTGGTTTGCTTTGATTTGGTCAGAAGTGGGCAGATGAACATGAGCATATGAACCTAAGTAGCCAGTAACAGTTTTATAGAAAAAAAAAAGTATCTGTTCAAAAGTGATTCCCTATAAACCAGGATAATAGCACATAAATTGGACTGAAAATAAAGATTTAGCACTCTTGACATGCTGAAAATAATCAAAGTCAGTAAGTTAAAATCATCTGGGGAGGGTATTAGACTGACAAAATGAGTCAATGAAGAGGAGCCCCAACATTTAAAGGTTGGGAGAAAAGTGAAGCCTGTACAAATAGTTTATGCAGAGACTTAAGAAAGAAAACCAGGAGAAAGCGTTGCTATGGAAAACAAGGACAGTGAATATTTTAAGAAGTAAGTATGCAAGAGTGCCAAGTACTGTCAGGGAGTTAAGCAAAATGAGTAGTGAACATGCTCTCTTGGACTTGGAGGTCACTGAAGAAACTGTCAGATCATTTTCTATGGATTGGGAGAGCAATTATGGACAACTGGGACATTCTGAATGTAATGTTACTGATAGGTTCTGGCCCTAATATGAATTTTCTGAATTATTATGGTGGTCATCTAACATGGATGAAGCCCTTACAACAACAGCATATCTTCCCAGAGACCCCTTCTTTCCTTCTCCAACCCAGCCCAGGGTGCAATTTCCTTTCACCTTTCCCACTGCCACAGGAAAGACCCCAATCAGCTCCTCAGCTATTTCTAAACATCCCCCTTAAACTCCACCCCTAACAAAAGTCCATGAAAGCCTCAGCTTTCTTCGTCTCAGACCAGAGGACCTATCTGCCCCATCTACCCTCGATTTTCTCTGTGTCTTTTGAGTTAATAAATATTTATTTTTCCTGTCTCTTTACTGTGCTTTGGGAAAACCTATCAGTTACCTATTTGTAAATAATATTTTACCAGTGTTAAAAATTTCTTCCATGTGATTTAGTATTATATTTATATAAGGATACCCTTCATTTGGGAGATCATAGCAAAGACACTATAGTGGAAAATATAATGTCTCCAACTTACTGTCAAATGAAGGAAATTGGGGAACAGGTGAAGGAGGAGGAGGAGAGTGGGAGGGAGAGAGAGGAGGGAGAGATGGAAGGAAGGAAAAAAGGGGAAGCGAGGGTGGGAGGCAGGCAGGCAGACAAGCGAATGTTAACAACTGGTGAACCTAGGTAAAGGGCATAGGAGTATTCATTATATTATACTTTGTTTCATTTTCTTTATAGTTGTATACTTTTCAAAATCACTAAGTTGGAAAGAAAATAAAACAAAACAAAATAGCATGAGAAAAATACATATCTTAACAAAGAAGAAAAGAGGAATGGTACTCAAGTATAAGCACATCAAAACATTGATGGATAACAACTAGGGGAGTAAGCAGGAGAGGAAGAAGGGGAAAGCAACAGAACTCTCTCTGACCTTTCCCCCACAGATACAAAACTTACAGACAAATTTTGAGTGATGAAAGACTTTAAAAAGCATCTTATCTGATGTCAGCTTTTCATTGAGGAGGAAAATGAAGGAGGTTCCAGTTCACAGTGATTTCCTCTGTAACCTCAGTGCCAGTAAAGATGCTTAATGGAAATTATAACTGAGGAAAGAGCCAATAATGAGTAGAATAGCAAAGGACTCTCCAAACTTTGAGAAGATTGTTTAGGGAACACTTAAGGTGAAGGAAACAATGTCATTCACTGTTTTTCCATGAAGGTCCCAAATTGAAATATGGGATTTACAATTGGGAGTAAAAGATAAGAGGCCATAAGCTGGCAGGGGCCAGAGGAGGTCTCTTAAGTAGTTGTGAATGGCTTGTCAGATTGTTAAGTAACTAAATTAACTAGATGTTTACCAAGAATGCTAGCAAGACTTAAAGAAATATTTGGTTTGTTACTTAGTTCTGTCTAAGTTAAAAAATAAAGAATAAATGCTTTTAATAAGAACCATCTCCATTAGAGAAATTTTCCATTTGTCATAGCTTAAGTACAAAACTTCAAAGCCAAGAAGGTACAGTCTTTGCCTGCTCCTTAGCACTCAGATAAATTGAATAAAGGCATTTCTCAGCAGTCTCAAGGGGAGAAATAAAAGAAAATATATTAGTGTTCTCAAAGTACGCCAAGGGGGAGAAAAGGCAATAGACTATTAACTGAAAACCCATCAGCATAAAATTTTAAGTGCAAAGTGAAGTTTAGAAGAATGAAATTGCAAAGTTTAATTTCTGTTATGTGGATAAGTTCCAATTAGCCAAGTCAAGGTAGCACATCAGAAGTGACACAAATTTTGGAATCTATCACACCTGGCTCCAATTCAGGTTCAACCACCAACTAGTGTGTAAGTTTGGATGGCTCTTTACTTCAAGTTTCAGTTTCTTCATCTATAAAATGAGACTAATTAGAGGTTTCACCAAAAGTTTTGGTGAGAAATAATGAATGCAGTAGGAACTCAATAAGTGACATTTTTTATTAGAGAAAGTCTGAAAGCTTACTCAACAGTGGTCACAGTCACAGTCACAAAAAGGGAGTCACTTCTTCATAAAGGCTCACTTTTCCAAATGGGAAGAGAGTTCAGTGGTATTCAGCATTCTGTACATCATTGCCTGAATTCCTCAAGATCCCATACCCACAACACCCAGGGGCCCTGGCCTTCAAGTCAGCAAGAGAGCAGGGCACTCAAAGCCATTTTGGGTGTAGAGTTTATGATGACCTTCTCCCTTGTTATGTGGGTCCACTCACCCAGAGGTGGCAGTGGGCCTCAGCTCAAGATCAAGTTTAAACTAAAATATTACTTGGATTTTTTATAGCACATCAGTGAGATAGATAAAAGATTCCAGAATAGAACTGCAGTCCTTGCTCCTCATCCACTCTTATCCTACTAGAAATTAAGTATTCTCTCACCTGCTATATCAAGAAAGAGATCAAATAACCACAGTAACAATAATACAAAATCAATGCTACTTTTCTAAAAGACAGGTGCACAGCCCACAAGAAGAAGATAATATGCATTTTATATGCAGGCTACTTTTTCTCAAAGATGCCATGATATTTCAGAGCCAGTGCTGGCACTCAGTGACCAAGCAGAAAAAAAATCCCTTAAAACTAGACAGACCCCTAGAAATGCCAATGGAATTTTCACCTTGTCTCTACCACTTCCTAACTATTCTTTGACAAATTATTTTGTCTCTCAAAGCCTCAGTTTCCTTTTCTGCAGATTGAGAATGAAAGATGAAATGTATGTGAAAGGGTCAGGCCAGTTATACAGCACTGTGAAAATGAAAGGAGGCAACATAAAATGGCATAATGACAGGCAGCTGAAACACTTTTTAGTCAAAATTCCATGGAGCTCAAATTCCAACTCTAGCAGGTGAAAAGTTGTATAACTTTGTCAGGTACTTTGCTAAGAATAACTACTTCGACTTATACAAACAGAAATAATACTTTATTCAGGTTTATTACAAGAAGTAAAATTATGCAGAAAATATTGAGTACTCTCTAGGATATAGTTAGTAATCAGGAAATAATAGCTATTATTTTCTATCAAGAGCTTTCAAAATATTCATAGCCCTTGACATAATAATTTCATATATAATCACCTGATTTGGGGAATAATTTAAAATGAGGAAACAGTTTTGCATGAAGAAATTTTTGAAGTGTTATTTATATTTGTTTTTTTTCTTTTAAAAAAGGATCTAATATTAGAAGTATACTTAAGTATGTTATGGCCTACCCATTAAATAAAATAGTTAGCAATGGTGAGAATAATGTTTTAGAAAGCATTTATAACAACTTGAGAAATGTTTACATAATAACATTATAATATGGCAAATGAGGCTATAATAAACTAATATTTAGGATCATCAAAAATCTACAGTCATTGGCCGGGCGTGGTGGCACATGCCTGTAATCCAAGCACTCGGGAGGTTGAGGCAGGAGGACTGTTGTGAGTTCAAGACCAGCCGGAGCTACAAAGCGAGCTTAAGGCCAGCCTGAACTGCATAGTGAGACCCTGTCTCAAAAAAAAAAAAAAGAGACAAAAATCTACAGTCATTATACCAAAGGTGGGGGGTGGGATACCTGGAAGCTCTTGTTTGTGGTAAGCAAAATGATGAGTGAATATTAGCTATTTCCAACCTGTTTTCTATATTTTCTAAAATTTATCAATGGGAAAAAAACATTATAAATAAAATGTTCATCTATTGATCAATGTAAATATATACCATTGTATCAGTTTTATAAATTTTTATTTATGTATTCAACAAGAGATAATAGAAGATAAAAAAGAATATAAAGGAATAATATGAACAAGGACATGTTAACAAATTAAGTTTTCTAAAAGGCTATCGACTAACCAAAAGTGACTCAAAAAAAATGAAAAATATTTGGTATTGGGGATTGAACCCAGGACTTTGTGCTTGCCAGGCAGGTGCTTATGCCACTAAGCCATCTCCACAGCCCCCCCAAAAGGAAAATATGAATAGAGTTATAATAAGAAAAACCTGAATAAAGTTATAACAAGAAATAGGATAAGTAATAAAAAAAAAATACCCACAAAGAAAAGCCCCATAACTAGAAGGGGTCATTGAAGAATTCTACTAAACATTTAAAAAACTCACATCAGTTCTTCTCAAACTCTTGCAAAATATGGAATAGAAGGGCATACTCTTCAACTTATTTTATAAAATCAATACTACCCTGAAATAAAACCAAAGACATGACAAGAAAACTTTAGACCAGCAATGACAAACCTTTTAGGGATAAGGGCCCAAACTGCAACCCCAAACCCACTTATTTATCTCAAAGTGCCAACACTGTGATTAAACCTGGGTACAGACGTTTTAATTTAGAAAAAATAACTCATACATTAACATCTTTTGCCTTAAAAGAATAAGTACCATACATGCTGTTGAATCACCACCACTGCTACAGACTGATACCTCTTATAAATACAGATGTAAAATTCCTCTACAAAATACTAGCAAACTGATTTCAACAACATATAAAAAGCATTAATGAGCCGGGCGTGGTGGCGCATGTCTGTAATCCCAGCACTCGGGAGGCTGAGACAGGAGGATTGTTGTGAGTTTGAGACCAGCCTGAGCTACAAAGTGAGCTTCAGGCCAGCCTGAACTGCATAGTGAGACCCTGTCTCAAAAAGACAAAAAAAAAAAAAAAAAAAAAGCATTAATGGGCCACAGAGATACCTCAGTGGTCTAAGTACCTACCTAGGCAAGAGCAAGGACCTGGGTTCATTCCTAGGTTTGATCCCCAGTACCACATGCCATGTTGGCCTTGTCCTGGGCACACCCAGCCACCAAGACCAGGGGAAGTGATGCATGCCTGTAATCCTAGCACTGTGGAGGCTGAAATGGGAGGAACACTGAGTCTGAGCTGCATAGTGTGACCAAATACATAAAAAAACTAAAACAAAGCATTAGTACACATAATGTGAAGTTTATTTCAGAAATGTAATGTTACTTTCACATCTGAAATTTAATTAATGTAATATACTATACCATACAATAAAGGACAAAAACCACATGATCATCTCCACAAATGCAGAAAACTCTCTGACAAAACTAGCCAGCACTTTATTTTCTAAAATATATCCATGAGCTATGAGTATGAGTGAACTTCCTCAATCTGATAAAAAGTACCTATCAAAAAGCTACAACTATATACTTAACACTGAAGGACTAAATGCTTTCTTCCCAAAGTTTAGAAATAAGACAAGGATGGAGGACAGAGCCAGACAAGAAAAAAATAATTAAATATATTGGAAAGGCAGAAGGAAAACTATCTATTTTCAGATGACATAATTTATAAATGAAAATTCCTAAGGACTCCACCAAAAATCAATTAGAGCTAACAAACCTAATAGCAACCTTTCAGGATATGAAAAGCAATTGTTTTACATACATTCATACATTTACAATGAACAAACCAAAAACAAAATTAAGGAAACAATACTATTTAGAATAGCATCAAAAGGTAGACCTTGATCCAGACCTTCATCAGGTTTGTGGCCCAGGTGCAGGCTTGGTGTGGTCACCATCTGGACACAGAACAATGCAGAGGAACCCTGGCCCACTAGTGCCATTACATTATTTTGGCTATGGCTACGCCACCCTGGTTGCTACTGGTGGGATCATTGGCTATGCAAAAGCAGGTAGCGTGCCGAGCCTGGCCGCTGGCCTCCTTTTTGGGGGTTTAGCGGGCCTGGGGGCTTACCAGCTGTCTCAGGACCCCAAGAACATTTGGGTTTTCCTAGTTACATCCGGGACCTTGGCTGGCATTATGGGAATGAGATTCTACAACTCTGGAAAATTTATGCCTGCAGGTTTAATTGCAGGTGCCAGTTTGCTGATGGTTGCTAAAATTGGACTGAATGTGTTGAACAGGCCACATTCATAGTGCTCACGTCCAGCTTGAACTCAGGAAGGATTGAAGATCTCCGGACTTCCACTTTTTAAATGTACTGAAGCAACACAGAACATGTACATACTTTAGCGATTTACTTAAAATAAAAAACTTGGTGAG